>OX637582.1:18911841-19215030 GCA_951800085.1 Comarum palustre
TCAAGAACACCTTTATAATGACCTGGAGCATAAACTAATTTGCCGAATCCATGCAATAATTGAGCAACACGTCACATGGTAATTAGGGGATCGATTATCAAACTTTATCTTGTTCCGAGCTTTCCAAATCGCCATGAAAGTAAACATACCAGCTGCTAGCCACAAGTTAAATAGCTGCGAGGAGAAAGGTTTTCAACAATAACTCACAAAAATTCCAACCTAGAGTTAACAGAAGATAACGAAGTGCCAAATTGAGCAACCAACCATCTCCAGACCCGTTTGGAAAAAGGGCAGTGTAAAAATAAATGTAATGATGTCTCACTAAAACAATAGCATAGCTGACAAATAGACACAACAGGTGTTCCACCAATTTTTACTCTGTCATCAGTTGGAAGACGATCAAATAAAATTCTCCAAACCAAAAAAGAGTATCGTGGAGGGATGAAAGATCGTCATAGATTAGAAGCCCAACCTTTGATAGTTTGATGATGTCTTAAGAGATCATACCCACTAGAAAGAGTTAACTCACCGGAGGGTGAGAGCTCTCAAATAAGCATATCTGACTCATCGGTAATAAATAGCGTTAAATCTGTGATTTGGGTAGCCAAAAAGGGAAAAATTCGGCAAAAGAAAGGAGGAAACTGCCATGAGTGATGTGAAATAAAGTCTGAGACATGAAGATTGCTGAAAAAAGACCAATTTGAGACACCTAAAGTCTCCAGAAGAGGAGCATCCAGCCACTTGTCCTTCCAAAAACATACAGACTTGTCATCCCCAATTAGCCACAGATAATTTTGTTTTAAACCAGAGGCGATTGATCGAATACCTGACCAAATTGAGGATTTACGATAGCCCAGGTTGCAAGTAGATAAAATAGGATACCTGAAGCATACATAATCACCCCATTTAGAGTGAGAAGAGTAAGAATTCCAAGCAAATTTTAATATAGCAGCTGAGTTAATAGATGATAAATCACGAATACCAATCTCTCCTTCCTGTTTCGGGACACAAATCTTAGCCCAAGGAATAGTGACGATATTTCGAGTCCCAATGTTACCAGACCAAATAAAGTTCCGTGCCCATGATGTTAATTTCTGCACAAGATATTGTGGCCATTGATACACAGAGAAACTATGCAGCAACATACTCTGAAAAACTGATTGCACCAATTGAGTACGACTAGCCATAGACAAGAGTCTTCCTTGCCTTGATTTTGCTTTATTTGCAATACCTTGAAGATGACACCTCCGAGGTTTCCCACTAAATATAGGGACTCCTAAATAAATAAAAGGCAATTTACATGTACGGAATCCCAATGTTCGTTGAATTAGCGCTTGCCTATGATGGTACTTGGAACCAAGATAATATAATCAAAGCCGAAATGAATGATACCATAAATTTAAAATTTTATGTTAATGTAATAGAATATCTTTTTTAATAAAATCATCACATAGTAAATCAACATAGCTTAAAATGATTTCTCTTTCCCGCTCAAGTTTAACTTACTTCCCTCGGTCTTTTCACTTAAAGCAAGTGGGGCAATATTTGCCTCTATCTTAGGTAAGTTTACTTGGTTTTCCTATCTAAATTAGTTGTAGTGTCATGATAAGACTCTATTCTCTAACTCGTTACTCAAGGTTTAACTAGAAAAATTGTATACACATAATGGTTATGACCGAAATAAAGGGGAGATATACTTGTGAAGTAGAGTTTATGGAAAAATATTTGAGTCCAGACTAGTATTAATATGTAAATATACGTCCGACCTCCCTCATATTACATACTTTTATCAATATTAATTATAATCTTAACTGTTTAAAAATTTAATTAACCAATAAATATCGTCTTTAAAAAAAATTAATGTAAAAGAATATTGTTTACCCAGCCTAATGTATTATTTTTCTTAAATAAATGGACAGTCACGCTGAAAGGTAGCAATCTCATGATCATAGCCTAAAGTGGTTTCTCTTTCCCGCTCAAGTTTAACTTACTTCCCTTGGTCTCTTCACTTAAAGCAAGCGGGGGCAATATTTGCCTCTATCTTAGGTAAGTTTACTTGGTTCTCCTATCTAAATTAGTTATTAGTGTCATGATAAGACTTTATTCTCACTACTACATAAAACTCATTTTAGGACAAAGTCATTTTGTCTCAGAAAGCTGAGAATTTGTCTCAAAAAAATGGGACGAAATAGGTTTGTGGCTAGAGTCGTCTCCTAAAGCTTGTTTCAAATTGTTTAAGGCGACAGACAAACATTCTGTCTCCTAATATAGTTGGAGATGACATAAAAACTGTCGCTTATTCAATAAAATTTCATCCTCCATTCTCATTCAATTTGGTGGGAAATCATATTAAAACGACGCCAATTAGTTAAATATAGAATGAAATTGTTTCTGTCTGCTTTCTCATTTATAATTTTAAATTATTTCCAAATTTAAGCATTTCTAATTTAATTATTTTCATATTTAATGGCAACATATCAATCAAATTGACACAGAAATGGGTTGGGCCAGGCCTAGAAAAATGAGTCCACGAGTCCGGTCCGGCCCAACCACGATAAGTTAAGGCCCACGGTCCGGCCCGCTTTAAAATATATATATTTTTTATAATATGAAGATTATATATTTATAAATAATATAAAAAAATTGAAGTGTGAACAATAAATTATAAATACTAATAATTATTCATTTTGATTCTCTTAGACCCATAAAAAGTCTTGCTGAAACATTACCAAGTATAAATAATGATCATATGATTCATATATCATATATTTCTTTAGTTTGTTGGCAAAGAAAACAAATGATCGATAGAAAATGTGAATTATTTATATTTGTTTTTGTATTGGTATACTATGATATCAATTTTGGACTAATTTATATTTTTAACTACAAACGGGCTCGTTAATGTGTCCGGCCCGAGCACGGCCCAATATGTTATGGGCATGGGCCGTGGGCTGGGCTGGGCCTTAGAATTGAGTAAATGGATCGGCCCGAGCCGGAGCCCGTTAAGAAGTGGGCCGACCCAAGCACGGCCTGAAGCCCGATTAAACTGGCTGGGTTGGGCCTGCCCGTTTGCCACCTTTAGCTCCAAACCCCGCCTTTTATAGAGCCCGATCGATGGGTTTTGATGATGGGTCGATGTATTTAGGCTACTGGGTAGAAGGTATTTCCTTCAAACACGTGAATCCAACCTTAAAACTTGGGAAAGAAAAACTTGATTCATGAGACGTCTCACTGTAGGGATAGCTGCAGGGACGAAAAATCTGGGAAAGAGATTGATGAGAAAAGATTAGGAGAAGTGAGCTTGAGGTTTAAGATAGAAGAGGATGCTTGTTAACTGGTATTAAAGCTTCTCTAATAGAAAGAAGGCAAAGCTCAAGCTGTGGACCATTTATATGGGTGCTGCGGGAAAAAGAGATCTGGATAATTGATTGCTACGGGGAAATCTAGAAAATTAAAAAAGATGGTTCAAGGACGGAAGAAAAAGAGAGATTGAGATTTTTTATAAAGAAAAGGGTTTGGGCCTTCTAAAATAAGAGGTGTTGTGCTTTTTGTGTAAAAGAGAGGTTTGAGCTTTTAAAAGAAATTGGGGTTTTGGGTTTAGGGAATAAGTAGTTCAATTCTCTTGCATTTCACCAATTCGTTATCGATTTAACTTATCGGGCTTGAATTTCGGGCCCAAGATCAAAATTATTAATGACGTTAAATCGATGAATGAGCGTTATATGTCTCTGTAACATTCCACACCACACCCAATTCTACAAGCCCAAAGGATGCGTGGATGCGGCTTGGGTCCACATCAATGAGCATGTATGTTTGGCATGTTAAAATCTAGAATTTAGGCTAAGATTATAATAGTTTGCATGAATTATATCGTGTGGGTGAAATGTGTGATTTTTTGGGTATCAACACATGTATATTTAATTTGTACCGGTCAAACAAGTACATTGGTTTAAAAAAAACAATCAAAATAAACAAGTTAGAGAGAACCAATCCACTCTGAAACAATCATGTAACCACAAGAGTGGACAGTCATATTAAAAGTTAGCAGTCTTATGATCATCCGTCTATTTGTTTGATACATTCGGCTAAGAAGACGATCTACTTTACATTAATTTTTTTTTTCAAAATCGATATTTATTGGTTAATTTAACTTTTGAACGGTTAAAATTATGATTTACATTTACAAAAATATGTAAACATATGATAGTCCATAAGCACACATAAATACTAATCCGGACGCAAATATTTTCCGAGTTTATGTAGGAGTCTCGAAGAAAGGCATGAACGCAGGAAGATGAGTTCGGGCTGTTGGTGGACAATTGGGCAAAGGTGGCCGGCAAGATAGACCCTAAACCCTTCTGGACTTCACATTTTCTGGCCCAAAAGAACATGTGAGGCATGCATGGCATTGGCAATGAAACATTGAAAGAAACTACCTGAAAAGATAAGAAGATAACAGGCAGAGCATGAAAAACTATCAAGCTCATCCTGAACAATTCTCAGACTAGAAAAGAACCTCAATAACGTTAGATGGATTGTTATATATAACTCCTGGAGTCCTTTCTTAGTCTTGGTCAAGGTAAACATCGTAGCTTAGCTGCAAACAAAGGAGGCCTATCTAATCAGGAAGAGAAGAATGCAGACAAATACAACCAAGCAGATATGTCTTGCCCGCAACTGATTGAACTTGTCAATCATATCAGGAACCAAATTAGAGGAACACATAAGGAGCCATCAGCCATGGCCTGCGGTTTCTGCGTTGCTATCAGGTATAGTCCATCTGTGGTGTTTCTTGGTTCTTACTCCCCATTTCAAACGTACATCGTGACTAATGCAATGGTATTGGTACCTAAACGACACTTAAGGGCCACTCTCTTGGCCTTTCTTAATATTTTTCAAGTCCTTGATTATTATTTCATGTCCTCATTCTCATGGAGTCATGGTGGATTCAAGTATCAGTCATTTAGAGTTTGGATCCATTATACTAAAGTCTTGTGTTTAAATAGAGAAAAACAAACAAAAAATAGGACTAAAAGTTGGGTCTGACAAACAAGCTAGAATAAATGTAACCAGATATGAATTATAAGAATTCATAGAAGAAGGGAATGCAAGTACTAGCTGTGAGAGTAGTAAAGACTAAAGAGTCATCCAAATTCATGCAAGCTTGGATGCCTCAAATTAAATATAGAGTGTCGACTCCTATATAGATTGCAATGGTACCGACACAATGGTACGTATTAGAGTTGGATCCAACATGAAGGCGTCGACGAGGATAATTCAGGGTTTATGGCTTGTAGCTAGTGACCACATGGAAAGGTGCAAGGACACTAGCATGTTATGAGATGCTGATTACTACGTCACATGGACATCTGATCGATCCATAGTAAAGCTTTAGGAGCTTTTAAGTTTTAACTGATAGCTATGTCGATTAGGCTCTATCAATTCCAAACAATACGTTAAACTGCGACAAGTGTGATACGTGAATTATTACTACATTGATATTGTCTCAATTTAACCGTCTTTAAGGTGTTATGTGTATAACATTTATGATAATTTCACGTCGATCACAATATCACATGAAATTTCAGGAACGATGTCATTGATTTCTATACCAACAAAGAAATAACACAAAGACATGTACGCGCGCATATCTGAAAACGAAACAGCTCAGTCCATACCCCCTAAGCGATAAGCTCCAAGCACTTCTACAAGTGGGAGAATGCTTTTCCTATTTTGCATGGTGTGTGAAACACATACGTATAGAGCTAACACGAAACCTCTCCTTCCTCTCTATCCCTCTCGCAGCCAGTGGTTCAATTTTCTGATAGGTGCAGTCAGGACGGAACCAAGATTTGGAATCCGGGTAGGCTAAAGTTTTAGTGTTTTTTTATTGGCGAAGCAAATCTTTGTAGGTCATTAGAACAATCCTTCTATCAGAGCAATTTATTTCTGTTTTGTTTTGGGAGGTAGTCGAGGTACAACAACTCGTTGTGGCGACCTTGTGTTTCTTTCTTTTGAGGAAACAGAAAACTATCCAACACATAATCAACATAAGATCAAATCTGCTTGAACCTAAAATGGGATGCTCTTGAGGACCTGGTTTCATCAAAAGCACCATAACTAAAACTCCTACTATATATAGTAATGATAAAGTCTTCTTCTCCACAGTCCACAACCTAAAGCTCTTTAAAGGTTCCGTTTACAGATATCGTTGACCCTTTTTGGTGCATGAGGAGGAAATGTAATAAGAAAGATACCATTGTTATTAGAGAGAATTATAAAAACAGTACATCAACTTTGCTCCACTGATAATTTTGGAGTCTGAACTTTGTTAAATAACACATTGGTACATGAACTAACAAGTTAAGTCTAATTTTCGTACATGCCGTTATAACACCGTTAAAAGTTACTGTTCAATTTTTTTTTTCTGAAATCTCTTAAAAAGAGAATTATAAAAACAGTACACCAACTTTACTCCACTGATAATTTTGGTGTCTGAACTTCGTTAAATAACACATTGGTACATGAACTAAGCTTTTTAAAGGTGTTAAATAACACATTGCTCCAAGCCTAATTTTTCTTTTTAATGGTGTTATAATGGCATGTACAAAAATTAGGCTTAACTTGTTAGTTCATGTACCAATGTGTTATTTAACAAAGTTCAGACACCAAAATTATCAGTGGAGCAAAGTTTGTGTACTGTTTTTATAATTCTCTCTTTTGCAAACTTTCCTCTCTTTTCTTTTTATAAGATCATTATGTATTTCGGATCCAAAAAATTAGGAATTGTTTGAGGGATAAAATCTCAGTGATAGTTGTTTAATACATTTTTCCATTCTTCCTTTTTCTTTCTAAAATTAATATCATGTATTTTGGGAGAAGGTTCCTAATTAAGCCCCGTTTGGTTGGCTTGAAAGGAAAAATAAAAAAGGATATATTTTCCTTTCCATATTGATGTGGAATCAAATACGTATTGACATTTGCATGTGGGTGTTTGAAAATCATAACAACAGTACATCAACTTTGCTCCGCTGATAATTTTGGTGTCTGAACTTTGTTAAATAACACATTGGTACATGAACTAACAAGTTAAGCCTAATTTTTGTACATGCCATTATAACACCATTAAAAATAAAAATTAGGCTTGGAGCAATGTGTTATTTAACACCATTAAAAAGCCTAGTTCATGTACCAATGTGTTATTTAACAAAGTTCAGACACCAAAATTATCAGTGGAGCAAAGTTGGTGTACTGTTTTTATAATTCTCTCTAAAAAATAAAAAAAAGATAAGAGATTTCAGAAAAAAAAAAAAAAAAAATATTGAACAGTAACTTTTAACGGTGTTATAACGGCATGTACGAAAATTAGACTTAACTTGTTAGTTCATGTACCAATGTGTTATTTAACAAAGTTCAGACACCAAAATTATCAGTGGAGCAAAATTGGTGTACTGTTTTTATAATTCTCCCTTGTTATTACTAATATTACCATCAGATTTCTCAGATCAATTTAGAGGTATTTGATAATACACCTAATTTACTAGACTCATTTTAAAATAAACTCACCTCTTTACAGTCTTTTGAAATACACTTACCCATTAATTATGTTGATTTATTAAAAAATCTATTTATATTTAATCTTAAAAATAGAACTTATTCAAGAATGAAATTGCAAGATTTGTCATTGTTCAAACGCAAGCCAATTATGCGGGGTTTTTCCCGCACCCCTTAACCCTAAACCCTAAACCATAAAACCCTATACCCAAAACCCAATTACTCCCTAAACCCTAAACCTCATACCTAACCCCTATACCCTAACCGGTAATCATATTAATTTCTAAAATTAAGTTTTTAATTAGTATAGTAACATTAATCTGACAAAAGTATTTTTACGGAATGTATAAATATTCTATTCAAACAAAATGAACATCAGAAAGGCAAAAAGATCAGTCAAAAATTGAGACAAATTTAAATTTTTAAAATAAAATTTATAAAAAATATTAAATTATTGTATTTGATGTAAATTAAAAGAAAAACAATGAATGTGATTATCTTAAAAAATGATAGATTTTTTAGATATATACATACATGATATACACTGAATTTTTTCTCACAAAAAAAATAAGGTAAACTGTGACAAACCGTAATCCACCTCTAGATCCGTCCGTTGGTGGCATTGGTGCAGTGTCTCGCCTCAGCTTTTGTATACACGATAAGAAAAGAGGTAAGCCATAGGCGCATGCAAGTGGGTTGGGCATTTCAATATATATAACCACATTGCGGTCAGTCAGTTTGTCACTGTCAGAATTCCATTACCTTCTCAGTTTGTCACTGTCAGAATTCCATTACCTTCAACCAACATCGATCTCTATCTCTTCTTTCTTTAACACATAGCTCCACGGTCCACTAGGGACACCAACAGCTAAGGCCGGTGGACGGTGGTGGACGGAAGTACGGCGAGGTTGTTCTGTACCTCTCTTGACTTCTTGGGTTTCCAATATTATCTACGAAAAAAATGAGAAAATTA
Source organism: Comarum palustre (assembly GCA_951800085.1). NCBI lineage: Eukaryota > Viridiplantae > Streptophyta > Magnoliopsida > Rosales > Rosaceae > Comarum > Comarum palustre. The sequence continues at coordinate 18,920,369 of OX637582.1, forward strand.
CATGAGGTAACTAAACTTGTGTGACACGTTTAAAGTGGTACTAAAATTTTAAAAATTATAAACCTGAATCTTATTTTCGTTATCAACGAAGGGTCCGACACCAATTTTCGTCACGACGTCGTCTATTTACTGACGTGGCATGATTCAACCTAACTAAAAAAGAACAAAAATGACATTTTTTGCATTGAAACGACATTTTGATGATGGAGAATTACCCCGCTGCTAGATTGAGATAATGTGGATGAAAACAGATTGAAATGTCATGGAATTTGAAACCTTCTGCCACTCCATTTCTCCCAATCCCACCCCATCCTCATCTTCCTCTTCCCCTCCCCCAATGTTCTCACCATCACTCTGGTTACTGCTGTTCCTAGAATTATTGGAATCGCGTTTGGCTTCATCAGCAGGCAGATGAAACCTGTAAACTGGGCATGAACTATGAAGCTCAAGCCATCTGTTAAATATCTATAGTATTTTATTAAGAATTTCTATTTTCTATGTTATCCTCATCATATCTTTGTTCTAATCTTCTTTCTAGGTTCATCTCTCAACCGATTAGTTTTATTTTTCAACTCTAGACTCTCTTTGATTATATTTTTCAGTTCATCTTCTCCTTCTCATCGAACCCCTTCACTCCTCCATAAAACCTCCTGCACCGATTTCACTCTCATGCTTCAATTTAAATTTCAAGAACAAAGTGTTGAAGATAACAAAGACTAGATCGAAGACAAGACATACATTCTCCCCTGCCTGTATCATTGCAATAATTAGATAGAGCAGCAGCTCTCCAGAGATCGAGAAAGAGAGATAGAGGAGAGTTCAGGAGGAGAGAAAAGGGGAGAAAAAGGGAGGAGAGAAAAGGGGAGATTGAAGTTGAGGTTATTTTTGTTATTTTGTTTTTTTAGTTGAGTCTCATCACTGTCACGTCAGCAAATAGACGTCACCGTGACATAATTGGTCTCGGACCCTTCGTTGATAGCAAAAATAAAGTTCATATACCGCATTGATAGTTTTTAAAATTTGAGTACCATTTTGATCGTGTCACACAAATTTAGATACCGACCATGTAATTTTCTCAAAAAAAAATGATAGGGATATACTTCCTTTTCTGTGACTTGTACTTTTTTGTATATGTTATCAACGAACGAGTGGGACTGTGGGAGCATGTGTTGTGAAGATGACGATGACCAAACTGAGATTGATGGCACCCAATTATTGGTATATTTACTGACTTCTACAGAACCCTATTCACCCTTATTTACTGTTATTTGAAGACTAAGGAGCCTTTAGTGAGGATTTTTAACTAGTTAATGACTTTTTGGTTTATCTTCTTTTTTTAATTTTATATCTATATCTTAACCGTTCATTTTATAAATATTTATGAGTATATCATTTCTGTAAATTTTCAACTGAATTGAACATCGTTAAGGCATTTATATGTGTGATTTACCAAATATGTCAAACTTGAACGGTTCATGTTTGACATATTTGGTTCATCCATTGATTTGATCTACAGCTAGTTCTTAACAATCACCAATTTAACTGAAATTTTATATGATACAGTTAAGATGTCAAAATTTAATCAAAACCTTAGTCTAATAAACAATTAATTTGAAAGTCATCAACTAATCTTTTAAAGATCCTCATTAAAAAAACTTTATTAAAACTGTGTAGTAAATTACAATAAAAGATTGATCGAAAACATGGCAGAAGAAACTTGTACGTCAAGTCGTCAAGGAATGAATCCAAAGTGGCTCTGAAGTTTGTCTATGACAAACAAAAGTTAAGGTATCTGCAGCTTCTGAAAATAATGATTGTCTTATGGTCATTCTGACCTTCCAAATCACATATACTGCAACTTTCTCACACATACTGCACTCAAAATTCTGAACCACCTTCAACCTCTAACTCAGAGGCATCATAACTTGTTTTCATCAACTTTAAGACGCAGTAAGTTGATGTCAGTGACGGATCTATAATCCAAAACATATCTAGGCAAATTAGAATGGTGAAAAAAAACCAGAACGGATCACCTGTAGAACAAGAATGGTGAAAAAATGAGGATAAACACCAAAGACATGAAGAGTGAGTGTCTGAAGCAAGGACTAAAATATCGATAATTATGAAAATTTTGGTGGTTTAGAAAATGGATATATCGAGAAATTATCGAATATCGACGAAACTTTTTTTAAATTTATATAAAAATAATATATTTGACTTAAAATATGCTAAATATAAAATATCAGACATATGTGAAAATTAATATCAGTGCTTGTAAAAAATAAAAATTTCAAAAAAATATCAAGGATATTTTAGATATTTAAAATCTTGGTATGAACAAAACATAGGAAGAATAGAAAAATGGGGATGAACACAAAGAGACATGAAGGGTGAGTATCTGAAGAAGAGATAAAGGAAGAAAAAAAAGAGACCGAAAAAATATTTTTGAGAGCCATCGAGCTGCTGACGAAAGTTAACCATTTAGCCACACATATGACCAACTAAACTCAAACTTCATTATGCACTAAACGGTATTAGTATGATATATATTGAATTTTTGTCTGGGCTTGACAGCCCACTACATAGATCTGTCCATGTGCATGACATGTATTAACATACTAGTCTTAATCGAAATGATGTTCAAAATCGTTAGACAATAACGTGAAATCTGTCTTCTTTTTTCTTCAATTCTGAAAAAGAATGCCTTGCACGAAATGAAGGAAGTGAATTTAAGAGAGATTTGCACAAAGCAAAAATGGGGCCGGATGTGCTGTAGAAGTGTCAACTGGTGTGCTTTGTCTCTCTTTTCTTCTGAAAGGCTCCAATAATTCAGCTTTTGGAATTGCGTAAGGGCAGGGGGAGGTCGGATATCCATTAATCGATGTGGTCGGTGGGTAGTGGGTCGGGTCTTTTTTTTCCCGTACAATCCCGGCCTTACGGCACCACCGAAGGTCCAATGATTCCATATGCATATTCTGCAGTCTTCTTTTTCTTTTCTAAACAATTGAATTTTCTCCAGAAATTTGAACACGACCGAAAGCAAAAGCAAAGCCCCACAGCATCAACGAATGCCAACTTGTCAAAGTAGCAATCTAATTAAGCCAGATATTTAGTGCAGCATTGCTCAGCTACCGTAGCGCTTTGTTGAATAGAACGAAACAAAACGCCGACAGTCGTCCGTTCTTTAATGAATTGATCTTGTCCGTTTAAGTCTGTTTAATCTTGTATATTAGATCAATTCATTAAAAATCAAACAGCTGTCGCCGTTTCGTCTCGTTACATGCCGCAAAGCGCTCCCGCGCCTGAGCAGTCCCGATATTTGGTGATGCTAAGCAAAGTTCTTATCATAGAAAGTTCCATGCATGGAAATAAACAGTTTTTTTGGGTTTTTATGAACAAAAACTAATGAAAATATATGTTTTTGAGTAGGTCCCTATATAAATTAACTAATTTGTGAAGCTATTGGCTCATTGAGCAGTAGAAGAAATTACAAAATAATGCAGCGTGATCTGCATTATTCATTATTCAACAACGATAGATGTCCATAGACTCGTATATACATATATTGATGTATATATAAACTCCTGGCATGATATATAATCAAATATTCCCATCCTCGTTAACTCATCTATATCTAATATCATGATAAACATTCAAGGATATATTCGTCGGTTAACTAGTATATTATGAACCAAAACTTATGAATGAAAAATTTAACAATAATTACAAGCATGCTTTGCGATCACAACTCGAGTTTGTATTGAGTTTGGTACACGTAGTCATAGACATAGCAACTATAGTGCCACAAATGTCAATTGATCCTTCTCAGTTTTCACAATTTTATTCATAGGGTATTGATTATTTCATACAAATTAAAGAAAAAATGACAACTCTAACTAAAACAATTTTTCATCGTATATTTCAACTACTTGTAAGTAAATGACTAATATATCCTAATACCTCATCACATGTTTACTCTCTCATCACAGATCTACTGCATTTGTGCAGACATGCGAACATACTGTAAAAACTAAAAACCTTCAAATTCTCGATTAGTTCATTTGAAGTAACTTAGTTTGATATTTCTACAGATTGTTAAGGTCATAATATTGAATCTAAATGTTTGGTTCCTAAATGTTTACGCAGGAAGATATCTGTTATTACATTATTATGTGTATTCTTCTGGTATCCAAGTCATTGTAGGGAAGCAGTGTGACCACATATTTCTATGTTGATCGATGTTTTAGTTCATACTGATAAGGATGCCGACACATGAGGCCAGTCAAGAACTATTGATAAGTTGTGGGTGGGACACTGATCGCTCTGATTTAAACTGCAGACGCACCTTTGAACTTCCAAAAAAATATTCGGGCTAAAAAACAAATCTTTGACCGGAAATTAGGGTTACGGTAGAGTATCTAGAATGGGGAACGTTAGAATATGTGAAGCTTGACCTACGGTTAGATTTGAATATTGTACGTTAGGGTTTCTTTTCAAGTTTCAAAGTGATATCTCACTCTCACCAACAACTCGTTCAAAGTTCCAACTCATATAATATAATGTATCAAGTTATGAATAGAGAAGAAAGCAACTGATCGAGTATAATATTTACAGATTAAATGTAAAGAAGACCAAGTTATATTGTGTTTAAAGCACACTATTACTACTGATAATCACTTTCTGGATACGTATTGTTTGTTGAATACAAGGACAAAGCCAGTAAGAGACAAAATGAGGCATGTGCCCCATTCAACAATTTTGATTAATCTTTATAGGTTACTTAAAGGGCACAAATATTGGGTGTGTCCCAGTAATAGAGAAGCTCAATTTGTATCCCTAAGGTTTGGGGTTCAAATCTTGCTAGCTCCATTTTTATTTGTACTGTTTTTTTTGTTTTGCTGAACAATTAGTTAACTTTCTTATTCTTCTTTTTTTCAATTTCTTTTCATTCCTCTCTTCTTCTTCTTTTTTGTCCTTTTTATTTTTTTTCATTTTTCTCTTTTTTTTTCTCCTTCTGTTTAACAATTAGTTTTTTCGCTTTAGTATTCATTTTTACTCTTTTTTTGTTATGTTTAACAATTAGTTAACTTCCTTCTTCTTTTCATTTTTCTCTTCTTCTTTTTTCTTCTGTTTAGTTTTTTCTCTTTCAGTATTTGTTTGTTTTAAGATTTGGTTATGTTTCGTTTATCACCACCTATTTATATTTCATTATACTAGATTTATTCATAACAAAGTTAATTAAGTTCATTCAATTTTAATATAAAAATTATGTTGCAGACGCTCACCGTAACATCATTTAAATATATACAAATTCGTTTAGTGAACTTTATATTGTGTCCCACTAAGTTTATAATTCTGGCTTCGTTGAATATAAAATTAGTTAACTTTCAATACAAAAACAAAAACAAAAAACCACAGCATTTCGTAATTTGAAATTAGCTAGCATTCACGTATTACTCTGGTGTGGTAAATTCACGGTATTCGAAATGATTCCTACACTTAAAATACTAATATGTTGTCCTAGACCTGATCAACCAGCTCCTCCATCCCCTGGTCACTTTTGACGGTGTCAGGGTTCGAATACGCTCACATTTAGTAGTACTTTGCATATAATTGAATGTGTACGTAGCAGTGACTGATTACTCATATAATGTCGTCAATTTTGAATTACTTATTTAAATCATTTTATTATAATCGATGGTTCGACTATATAGTATATACAAGGGTGATGAAATACCTAGCTAGTCTCCGTTCATTTTTTCGACCTTAGAAAAGGAAGAAGATCGAGGGAGAAAAACCTTTGGTCATAGAGTCAAAAGAAACAGAGGTTATGAATTGTGTGTTGTGTATTAAACTCCTCTAACAATGGGGTATTTATACAAGATACATATATTTCTAATAGGAAACTAATTAGTAGAGAATATTACAATAATCCTAATAATATTCACAATCCTAATAACACATAGAGTGACTCATTCCAACACTCCCCCTCAACAGGTGTCTCAACCATAACATTTCACAAAGTCCCCGAGCCATGCCTCTATACTCTGCTTCTGCGCTAGACCGAGCAACCACATTCTGCTTTTTACTTTTCCAAGTGACTAAGTTATCACCGACAAAAGTGAAGTAACCTGAAGTAGACCTGCGGTTTGTAATATTACCAGCCCAGTCTGCATCTGTGTATCTGGAAACATCTAAATGCCAATGTCTGGAGAAAACCAATCCCTTACCAGGAGCCGACTTCAAATATCGTAGAATACGAAACACAGCTTCCATATGAGCTTCACTGGGATTATGCATAAATTGACTCACCACACTAACTGCATATGCCAAATCAGGTCTAGTGTGTGACAAATAAATTAACCGCCCAACCAACCTTTGATATCTCGCTTTATTCGTGGGTACCTGATCCAAATACTCCGCCAACCGATGATTTTGCTCAATAGGAGTATCAGCAGGTTTACAATCAAGCATACATGTTTCTGCTAACAAGTCTAAAACATACTTTCTCTGACTTAACACAATACAATCTTTCCCACGAGCAACTTCGATTCCCAAAAAATATTTCAAGCTACCCAAATCTTTCATCTCAAATTCAGAAGACAACTGATCTTGCAACCTTTTAATCTCCTCAAGGTCATCACCTGTCACAACCATGTCATCTACATAAATGATCAAAGCAGTCACCTTGCCACACCGATGTTTCAGAAACAAAGTATGATCAGAATTACTCTGCCGGTAACCAATTTCCTTCATAAACTTGGTGAATCGACCAAACCACGCTCTCGGAGACTGTTTCAAGCCGTAGAGACTCTTCTTCAATTTACAGGCCACCTGCTCTCCTGTAGATGTTACATATCCTGGAGGCAAATCCATATAAACTTCTTCATTCAAATCACCATGCAAGAATGCATTCTTAACATCAAATTGTTGCAAAGGCCAATCAAGGTTAGCGGCTAACGAAAGAAGTACCCGAATGGTGTTAATCTTGGCTACCGGCGCAAACGTCTCATCATAATCCACCCCATACTTCTGAGTGTAGCCTTTAGCTACTAACCTTGCTTTATACCTGTCTGTCTACCGACCCATCCAAATTATGTTTCACAGTGTACACCCATCTACAACCAACTGTTTTCTTTCCAAACGGTAACGGTACCAGCTCCTATGTACAATTTTTCTCGAGTGCATCCATCTCAACTTTCATTGCTTGTATCCACCTCTCATCGCGCATTGCATCCTGTACTTTACTAGGAAGTGATACAGAAGATAATTGATTCATAAATGCAGCATATGGTTTAGACAATCTATGAGTGGACACATAATTAGCAACAGGATACTTGGCTTTTGCAGTTAGTGTAGGTTCATAATGTTTGGGAGGCTGACCACGAGTTGTACGAGTGGGTAACTGTTTAGTAGATACAGGACTAGACAACGAAGAAGATTCAGAAATTACCTCGGGTAATTCACGAGCTGGAGAGACCTATGAGGGAGTGGGGAAACTGTTCACAATGTGTCCTTGATCAAACAACGGTCGATCTGGATGGAAGCTCTGGGAATTGCCCAACAGATCAACCTCAAACTGTTCTTGACTAGAAACCGGATTTATGCTCTCACTAGTGACTCCCCGTGCTCTACCTTCACCAGAATAAGACAAATCGGTGCCCAGTTCTCTACCTTCACCGGAATCCGTGCTCTCTGACCGGTCGCTGTGGGTCGAACAGTTGCCGAGACGAGGGCGTCCGGTCGCCTGAGTTTCTGCCCGATCCAATTGCTCGGCCGTGCGTCTATGGGTCGCCGGAATCTCTGCCCGATCTAGCTGCTCAGCCGCGGGTCTATGGGTCAGTCGTCTCGGGTCAAGATCCAACTGCGCGGCTACGGGTCTGCTGCTTTCTCTCGGGTCGCCGGACGTCGGTGCATCAACGGACGCGTCATCAGAAGGGGATCGGCCTGTCTGTTGTGGACGGGCGGGTGCAGATGCTGACCAGTCCATATAGGCAGAGTCAGTCGTGTTCAACTCAGTGTCTTTGTTTAACTCAGTGTTTACCAATTCTGACCTTGTTTCCTCAACCGTGGGCTTTTCAGAGGGCCCACTGAACAAATCTTCGTAATAGCATGTTTTCTCCCCCTGACAAGGAGTTGCGGGAGGTAGAAAATAACATATATCTTCGCTAAACGTGACATCCATGGTAGTATAGAACCTTTGAGATGGAGGGTGGTAACATTTGTAACCTTTCTGTTGAGAGCCATACCCGACAAAGACACACTTAAGAGCTCTAGCATCTAACTTTGTCGTCTGATTCTTATATAGATGAACATAAGCCACACAACCAAAGACACGAGCTGAGAGAGTATTTGATGATGGAATGGAGGCATATTCAGACAAAACATCAAACGAAACACGACCTTGAAGAGGAACGGATGGAAGACGATTAATTAGATGTGACGCACACAACACTGCCTCTCCCCAAAGATACTTAGGCATGTTAGCACTTAAGAGGAGAGACCGAGCAATGTCCAAGAGATGCCAATTTTTCCGTTCAGACACCCCATTTTGTTCAGGGGTTTGTGGACATGAAGTCTGATGAACTATGCCATGATTTTGAAAATACTCATGAAAACGATGATTGACAAACTCCCCCCATTATCAGAACGAAAGATTTTGACACGGGCTTCATACTGAGTACGTATAAGATTATGAAATGCTGTAAAGGCTGAAAAAACACAATCTTTGGATTTAAGTAGCACGACCCAAGTTAATCGAGTAAAATAATCAATGAATAACACAAAGTATCGCATTCCAGAAAGAGTAGAGTATTTGGAAGGACCCCATACATCGGAATGAATTAACTCAAATGGCATAGTACTAGAATGAAAACTCAAATGATAACTAGACCTATGACTCTTAGCCAAAGCACAAGTCTCACAATGCAAGCTAGACTCACGGATTCCAAGAAACAAAGATGGCATAGACTTCTTCATAACTCCAAATGACGGGTGACCCAAACGTCTGTGCCACAACCATAATTCACTTAAGCGGTCAGAATTCAATGTCAGGGCTAAAGGCTGTGCTGGTGCTTGTGTTGGTTCTGCGTACATGCAATCCAAGTGAAACAGTCTCCCCCTTAGGTCTCCCTTGCCAATGATTACCCTGGTGCACAGATTCTGGAAAACAACATACATTAGGTAAAAGGTTACAGAACACTTATTTTGAGCACATAACTGTGATACAGATAAAAGATGATGAGATAAGGAAGGCACATAAAGCACATCATGCAAAACAATGGACGATGTAACTTGAACAGACCCAATACCTAAGACTGGGAACGACGCACCATTAGCATTAGAAACATGGGATATTCGAGGGGAAGACATAGACACAAAAAATGATTTATCATAGGTCATATGGTCGGATGCTCCAGAATCAATTATACATGTATCACTACCCATAAAGTCAGAAACATGTAAAGCAATACCAATTTTGAGAGCTCTAGCATGTTGGGAGCCAGAGTTGTCGGTAACATTCTGAACAACTACAATCTCTTTAGTCACAATATTTTTTTCACCGGATGGACCCGCAAAAACTTCTTCGTTCTTACCTTCGACCATCTTTTCTCCCTTTTTTTCCTTCCTTCAAATATTCAAACTACAAAAAACAAGCAGCAACCTTCTTGAGGCAATACACGGCTCCACACAACCTTGATCAATATAATCAAGATCAAGGCTCCTTCACGTACACTACAAAACACCAAAGAATATAGCAAACCCCAAACAACAACAAGAACTTCAACGGATCAAACAAATCCCAACTACCAAATAACCAACCAAACAAACAAATTTTTGCAGCGGAAAACAAACAACCGAGTCCCGAATGGATCTCGGCTCTGATACCAAGTCAAAAGAAACAGAGGCTATGAATTGTGTGTTGTGTATTAAACTCCTCCAACAATGGGGTATTTATACAAGATACATATATTCCTAATAGGAAACTAATTAGTAGAGAATATTACAATAATCCTAACCAACACATAGAAAGCAGAATAATATGATTATTTGAAACACCTCCCGATTTGATTAGGATGAATAAGGTAGGAAACAAACAAGCATGAGAAGACTCGATGGCGAAGCTAATTAAGATTCCCAATATATAGTTGATGAATGGTGATGAAGTTTCCAATTAGCTGATGAATATGAACTCGTACGGTTCGTTTTGGTTGGCGCCATAATGTCTTCTTCTTCTTGGCTCCTCGGATCTTTATATTTGTTGGGTTTGGTAGCTGGGTCTTCGTTCAGTGCGACTCAGAATTGACTGTACGGACGGCACACTACGGAAGCAGACGAAAGAATTAAGAAGAAAAATCGGACTTGAGAGACTAATTTCATATTGATCGATTAAATAGACGACTGCAGAGATAGATAAGTCATACTACTGCAGAGATAGATAAGTCATACTACTGCAGAGATTGTGTCTCCGAGGTTGATCCCCACCATACCTACAATTGTTGATTTTCTTGTCCGTTCGGTTACTCCCCGATTAATATTCTTTGCAATCTGCACATATATATAATCCATATATACCCTAGTTAAAGAAATGGCTATGATCTCCTTTTCTTATAGTCAAAACACATGCTATGATCTCCTTTTCATATAGTCAAAACATGTGTTTTGATATCGAGAACTTTCTTTTGTTTAAGAAACGAAACATGGCACCTCACCTCCCTTGCCCCGTCTAGATCGCCGATCTGGATCTATGATCTATGGTTGGGGGTTGGGGAAGATATGAAACTCTTTTTTTTCCTTTGTTTGGGGGCTGTTTTTCTTCTTTTCAGATATTTTTTCTGTATCTTTCTTGTCATTTTGTACGGCGACCATCAGAGCTCGTCTTGGGTCTTGTCGGTTTCAATCACTATTGAGCATCGATATTCCTTTAATTTCTACTTTCATCCCCTCTTCTTTGATGGATTAAACACTGCCACTAACGGTGATCCTCCCCGATCGGATTCTCTTGAATTTGATCGATCCCAACTTGTTCCTCTCGTTTGGAGATCGAACGGTTGCGCGTCTGTTCTTACAGATGCATCTCAACTCGAGGTTTGCTCGATATTCCATCGAGTGATGGTTCACGGATTCTCACTTAACCCCTTCTCAATGATACTTTGGATTCTCTGTTCTTGACAGGTTTGGTTCGTTCTAGTTGAGGTGAAGGCTGCTTTGATCTTTTGAAATTTGATGGTTAGAGCCTTGAAACTTGTATGGATCCTTCTGTTTTATATTTGGTTTTGTTGTAGACCTCTGTTTTACATTTGGTCATGTTCTTTGTTTTGGGGTGGGCAATCTGTATGCCTTGTGTTTCAGCTGTAATCCTAGAGGTTTTGTGCCTCGGTGTAAAATTTACAGTTTGAATAAAATTTTGTTACAATTGTCAAAAAAAAACGAAACATGGCAGCGCCATGATGCACAGAAAGTTTACTATAGAGGGTAAGCTAGAATTGGTTTTTCACCGTTGTTTTATGGTGTAAATTAGCATTGTAACTAATTACATTAATCATAAACGTTGTTTTATCCTTGAATGATCCTGGGCGCGCAGCTGGGTGAAGAGAGTGGCCTTTGTTGGCTCCTTCAATCCTGCAGCCTCGAGTAGTTGCGATCATGAATCTACCGCATTAATTATGTTTTCAGTGAACTTAATTTTCATCCTAGCTATATAGCTTTCTTTGTGGTACATATCTGATGATCTTTTCATTATATCACCGTTGTGACAAAACAAATAGATCAGTCGTCATCAAAACAGTACTCTTTGTTAGTTTGTGCTTGTTAGAATACAAGTATGTTGTAAAGATTATCAATATTATTTCGGGTCTTTGTAATCAGGAATTTAAGTTTCATGTCCCTCCTCTTGTATTCGACAGTTTCATTAATAAAGGTTTGAGGACAGTCGCACCAGCCATTTATTTATATTTAAGGCGCATATATTTAATCTATTTCACAGCAGACTTCAACAAATTCTAATATAAACTAAAAAAGTCTGGATGATCAAAGAAGATAATTAGTAAGAGCATGATTGCATGAATAATAACTCAACAAATTAGTGTGACACAATGTTGTGTAGTGTTCATTGATTTTTTTTCTCTTATAAGCACTAAAAGGCACCATTTTTGAAACTTGCCTCAGGTCTCAAATTTTCACGTAAGGCCCTGTCTCCACCCTTTATTGGATTCACCGTATTCTTTCTCCTTTGGAAGATTCTTACTTGAAGCCAAGTCCACGAGCGATGATATTTCTAACAAAGACCTCTCATTATTCCACTTGAAACTAATCCTACACCGACTACACGAAGAAACTGACCTTACAGCACAAACTATAGTAAAAGATATATATGCATGGTAGGTAAAGTCGTATAGAACCCTTGAATTTCAAAAGGTCGGAGATCAAATCTAGCTACCTTGTGAAAATACAGATGATCAATCAAGGCCGTACAGTCGGTCAGTATAAGTCACAATCACCGGAAGCTAGAGAAACCAACTAAGCTTGTTAATTGGGTCGTAAGGAAACTTTGTCTCAGGTCTAGTCGTCAATAAATATCACCTGGAAGCTTCAGCTGTGTGGATGTTCCTTCTGTTCATGACAGTTAGGGTTTGCAGAAGTTTCTGCATTTATGAATAATACACAGACACGCTATTTCCACGCGGCGATGGGAAGGGCGGTGATGACGATGATGATGGTGATGAGCCGCCTGTGAAAAATATACATCATATTTCTAATTTTTTTTTTCTCTGTCCTTGTCGAAAATATTATTTAGCTTCTTTGCTCGACCCTAGTAGGAGTAGCAAGCGATTCTTTCTTCTTCATCAATCATATATATACGTACCATTCAATTATTTCAAGATTTCAAGTCTGCACTCGGTTTAATGATATTTATCTTCGTATTTACATGTGTCTTTAGAAATATTTAAAAGGAATATAAAAGCACGAACAAGTTTCAACGTTCGGACTAGTATCGTTTATGTATATTGCTTCAAACAGGCCACGGTTTTTAAATAAATGTGGTGCCGATCAAGTGTTTCAATCTGACTTCTCTACTATTAATAATCTAAATGGAGCTTACATGTGACTAGTGTTGCACTTTCATTTCTACAAATGACATCGTTAGCTCTAATGCAATACTAATTAATTGTCCCTTCAACTTAAGGCAGGCAATTTTAAGGTGGCGTACTAAACTCAATTGGCTATTTCATCAGAGATGTGTTTCGCCGTACGTAGTTTAAAGCTCATCAAACACCACGCGGTATCTATTATTTATTTTTAGAATGCAGTGTTCAAAGTTCAAACTCTCTTTATTCAACTAGCTAATATTCTATGAAAATTCTTGCATGCACTAAAATGCGAGTGAATTAAATATTTATTAAAAATTTTCAACCGTTAAAAATTATACTTAATTTTTATTTAAGGAAATAAACAGTATCATAAATACAATCTAACCGTTCATTTAAGTTTGTTTAAGTGCACCACGGTGCACCCATGACAATCTGAGTATTCTCATCGTTAATTAGTCTTAACATTCATGTGTTGTCGGTGAGCCGTGATCTGGTTGGTTAAGGTGTTAACTAACAATTTTGAGGTCATGAGTTCAAACTTCATTGATATATATAGGGTCGATGAGTTTATTAATAAAAGTTTTTTTTTTTAAAAAAAATATTCATGTGCTGAATTACACCTTAGGCATATTACAACATATATACCATGTACGATACTGTATAAATGCTCCAATATATCCGAAATACACTATTTTTTCTATGAATATCCGAAATACAATATTGCTATGTAGCTAGTTAGTTTTTCTCCTATGTAGCTTGTTAGTTGAACTTAAAAATGTGTAGATGGTGCGTGGATCAGAATCTCTAGCCGTCCTATGTACATTTTCATATATTGGTCCATACACATACGTTTCACTTCTTCAAACCATGTGTTAAATTGCTACGAATAATAAGTAGGACATATCTAACTATCTATAGGTCGACCACAAAAAGCTACAAAGCTAGCTTTATGAATCAACACAAGCAAAATGTGAGATATCAGTGTACACATTTTGATTAGCTTTAATTTTATCGGTATAACTTTAGCCAGAAAGATAGTCCTTGTTCAATTCTCTTCTTAATAACGTTGTTGCGTATAAGCGTTTCGTACGTGGTGTACCTGCTAGTCTTTTGTCGATGAAAAATTACATCGGCTACATTTTTTTAATAAAGGTATTGTATTCTCATATAAATAATACATTATGATCGATTACGTGTCTTGCATACAAAGAACAAATAAGATCAAAATGACTCACGTACAAGTAGCATCCTCACTACACATTTCAGAACTTATACCACTATTACAATTGAGCCTAGGTAATCATAAATAAATTGCATGCCAGTTCTCTAAATGAAAAGAAAAAAACACCAAAAAACAACAAAACCTATATTCTATATGAAAACATAGATTATATACATTTATTATGGAAAAAACATAACAAAAATTAAAAGCATGAACCTAAGCCTAAAAAGAGCTCATGCCCATCTGTTAAGGGCACCCATGGCTTTGAGCACCCCACCATCGCTATCGTCTCTGGTGGCCGTCATTGCCACCACATCAGCTCCATCATCAGACGATCACGCCGCCCAAACCAGGAGAGGTATATCGACCAGAATCGGATCTCTTCCTGTCCCGCATCAAAACCAAGATCTCCTGCTTGATTCGATCACAATCTCGCCGCTCAAACAACCCCTTTTAGCCACCGATCTAAAATCAGATCGAAGGAGCCAATTCGCCGCTCTTATGCCCTCTTAGATCTGATTCATCCAAGAACAGTTGAACCTGATCCCTGCAACAACAAGAAGCCGCCAAAGTTGACCACCGTCTCCAGTCACGAAGATCAGAGCCTTCAAACCCGCAGTCGACGTTGTCTAGTTACCTACCTGCCGTCAATCCCAAACCAAATCATGATCTAGAGCCTCCCCCCACGTCGCGGAAACCGCTTGGAAGTCTGCCCAAGCAATCAAATCGCGATATGCGTCGCCCTCCAGCTAAGGATTGAACCACCGTCGCCGCCTGCTCGATCGTCTCCTCCCTTGAAAAAAACAATAATTGACCATATATATAGTACTAATTATAGGGATTGATTGCTCATTCCAATGAAAACAGATTTGACCTGCTCATTCTAATTAATCTTATTGAGATTACTTTTTTGCTTCTGATCTATTATATTTGATTCTCTCTCTTTTATCACCCATTTCAAATCTCTTTTCTCTCTTCTATCTCTCTCTCCTCTAAATCAGAGTCTGAGCCAGCTCCAGATCAGAGTTCGTCTCTGGTGACCATGTAGTTTCACCGGTTAGTGTTCTCCATGGAGATATGGACGATGGACGACAACCACCACAACGGTATCAGCTCAACCATGAAGATCTCCGCCTCTGTCTTTGGATTCTGACGTCAGGGCTCGAGTTTGTTCATCTACTCTAGTTTACTACCACAGTAAAAGTTTACTAAGAGTAGTAAACTTTATTTTTTGCATGTAAGTTGATTTTTCACTGTTTTTAATGTATATAATGGGCCTTAGAGATATTGTTTTGCAAGTTTACTACCTCTGATAAAGTTTACTACGTCTGGTACAAGTTTGTTAAGGGTAGTAAACTTGTGATTTACTACCAATGCCTCGAGTTTGTTCATCTGCTCGAGTTTACTACCCCAGTAAAAGTTTACTGAGGGTAGTAAACTTTAGTTTTTTTGCATCTAAGTTGATTTTTCACTGTTTTTAATGTGTATAATGGATTTTGGAGATTCTGTTTTGCAAGTTTACTACCTCTGGTACAAGTTTATTATGGGTAGTAAACTTATGATTTACTACCAATACCTCTAGTTTGTTCTTCTGCCTGAGTTTACTACCCCAGTAAAAGTTTACTAATGGTAGTAAACTTTAGATTTTGCATCTAAGTTATTTTTTTCTCTTCTGATCTCCTCTCTCTAACTGTCACTCACAGAGCATTCGACTTCACCATCTCCGACGATCTCATCCTCGCCTCCACCATCTCCGACGACCTCATCCTCCCCTCCACCTAATCTCTGTCTCGTTTTCGCCGGTCGCTGCAACTCTGAGTCTGAAGAGTAACTTCAAATCCAGATCTGGTCATGTCGTCTACACGCCGGCGCTAGGAAACAATGATATTGTGGTTAGTAGACTTGAATTTGATGAAATACTGGAGTTAGTAGACTTGGTTTTGAAGTATATTGGGGTTTGTAAACTTGGTTTTGATGTATATAGTATGTTATTACACTTGGTTTGAAGTATACTGAGGTTAGTAAATTTGGTTTTGTAGTATAATAGGATTATTAGACTTAAATTTAGAGTATACTAGGGTTAGTAGACTTGAATTTTGATGTAGATGTTGCCCCATTAAACTTTCTGTAAAAGTTTATTGCCCCTAGTAGAAGAAAAAAAATCCGGTTACCAGTAATTTTCCGGCGTCCGGTGACCGGAGTCAGGCGGTTGGTTACCGGAGACCGGAGTTCGACGACCGGAGATGCTCTGACAAAATATTCTTTTTTTTTTCTCCAAGTGTATAAGGAACAAGGGTAAAATTGTCTCAAAAATATTATTTTATTATGAATTTAATAAAGATTTATGTATTTGGGCATTAGTAAATACACCTTGTATTGGAATGGGCATTTGACTTTTTAATTCATTGGTTTGAAGTTTGACTTTTACTATTTTGTACACATGTCATTCTCCCAAAAACAACCCTAGCAAAGAAAATGTCGACTTATAATTACTTAATTTTAATTACATTTACTACTTGATCATTGTAAATGTCTAGTTAATAACTAGTTTACTACTTACGGTTTCAAGATACGCATGAATTACTATGGTAATATTATTTTTCTTAATTAGATATTAAGAATCAAACTCTAAAAATCATGAATTACGTACATGCTTTACGAAGGAATTGCACTTGATCGAGATACGTATAGCAAGACAACGTGGCGGTAATCCCACTAGCTTGTTCGAAAGAACTAGGAGCTCATTGAAACATACATCCCTAATATTTGGGTTTTCTTGTCCAATGGTGCACATCCAACCTAACAAAGTGTCACGTATTACATTTTTTTCTTTAAATTCCAACTTCAACCACAAACCAAGGTCGCCCCTGCTCTAGGGTTTAAAAAAAGGAGTTGATGTCTCCGTCCGACGGCGCGTCTATGGGCGCCGTCGTCAGACGAGATTGGTTTCTTATTGATCGGTGTTGGTAGGAGATATCTAGGACGCCAATAGGTGTTGGTCGAAATTTTGTAGATCGGTGTTGTGGGTTAGATTGGTGGATGGGAGGTCGATTGGTGGCGCTGGGTTGGTGGCAAAGAACACATGGAGTGGTGGACTTCGTGCTCTGGCGTGGTTACTAAATCAATTCTTCCACACAACGCAAAAAGAAATGCTAAATCAATTTCATTTCATCATTAAAAGGAAAATAACCATAATTCTTTTTTTACCATCACATTCTAGTCTACCAAACTGGCCTAATAGTAGTGCAGCTTTGTGCATGCACATGAACTTTACATAGTAAAGTTTCTACTACTTCAAAAATATATTTGGTTTATCTAATGTTGTGAAAGCAAAATGTTCTTAAAAAAATATGCTTGCACTGAAAAATCAACTCGAAGGCATTGTTATATATATATGTCTAGCCATATCAAATATGGGATTGAAACTCACCACAAATGACACTTTTTTTGGTTACAACCACAAATGACACTTTTGATACCGCTGCATCTTTCGATCAACACAACTAAATTAAGATATTTGAGAATTGTCTTTAACTAAAATGTAAGAAATGACGAATAGTAATCAAATATATCGTGCAACAATCCGTACAAAGTAATACTATAATCTTACGTATTATAAAATGTAATTTTGTTGTGAAATCATCAAATTAGAATGTGCCGTCCGTGACCATGCACCATGTCACATTGCACCATAAAAACAAAAGCATATTACCAGCAAAAAAAATCAGGCAACTTAACAAGCACTAGCTACATGATGTGGACAGAGCTTTTGAAACGAAAATGCGAGCTTACTTTATGGATTCATCCTCCATTTTTTCTATGCAACCAACTTGCGTTTTGATTCCGATTCCCCTTCCTCCCCCAAGAAAATCGTACCGCTCTTTTGAAAGTTAAAAATCCGACGAACATCGAAATCGTCACTTTTTATCTTCGTCGCGAAAAAGTAGAGGCTGAGGCCCACACGCCGCGCAGAGCTGTGTAGGGAGTGCGAATTGAGAGACACTGCATGCAGTTGGGCGCGTGGGTTAGAGTGGGAGGTGGGGAGAGTGGGAGTTAAGGTGAAAAGTGCCACGTCAGGGAAAGAAATCACAGGACAAAAGACCGTAAAATGAGTCACGGCTGTTGTACTGTAACGGGGGACTACGGGAAAAAGCTGACCCGTCCGGAATTGCGCTGCACCTTTGTCCTATTTTTCTTTCGTTGTAATCCGTCGTTATTATATTAGCGGTGCTTTCAATAATTTTGATCCTCTACGATGCTGTTTGAGTTGATTAAGTTATCGATTTATATATACAGTCCTCTTTGATCATTATATATTTATTTGATAACATTTGAATGATTAAACAGTCTTCCTATCATTGTTATCGAGACCGGTTTGATCATCAAACTATTGTAAGTTAGCTAAAAGTACAAATAAAAACAACACTAAATGAAATGAAAATAAACTAATAGTAATTAGTGATCAAGAAACTTTTTTCATTAGACGTGGAGGTGATTGAGATTAGGAATTATGTTTTATTATTATTATTTTGGAAGCACTTCTAATAAGAATGAGAATCAAGTGAAGACTTTTAAATGAACGGTTAAATCAAATGTACATGGAAATTAGAAACTATCAATTAAAAGTGAAAACCTTGATCCAACCATTCATTTGAAAGTCCTCATTTGGTCCTCATTATAAGGTCCTCATTTGGTCCTTATTATTATTCTTTTACTTACCATAGTTCGTGGACAAACAAAAAAATGACGAGTGACTCTTAGAGAAAACTTCCATTGAGAAAATCAACTCACATAACATAATCTATTTGAATAAATTACCAAGTTTATTTGACCAAATTAAAATTTTGGAGGATTGCTATACATGTTCAATATTTATTCTTCTATTATCTATCACAAAGTTCATACTCGTGAAGTCGCTACCATTTTTATGTTAATTTGATTCAAAAGTCACTACTAGATGGGAAACAACTTTGCTCCCCACCCAAATTTCTCCATCTTTATCCTCATCTCTCTAAACCAATAACAAGTGTCATTTATATTTTTAAATATATGATTATAGTGAGTTAAAAGACACTTGTCATTGGTTTAAGAAGGTGGTAATGAGAGTGGAAAAGTTTTAGTGAGGAGCAAAGTTGGTTCCCTACTAGATGTTGTGGCATGTATTGGTTTTATTTTCATTTGAATTCTTAAATTAAATGCAATGTTGTTCTCCACTTAGTCATTGATAAATTAAGATAATAACCCTCCCAACAAAGTGGAAGAAGTGATGGTTAGATTAATAACGATCAAATTGTAACATAAAAAGATCAACCATTTTTTGTTCGAAAACTATTCTAGTTCTAGATAACATTTACTTCAGTTTTTTTTCTTTGAAGAAAAATTCTTCTATTCAAGGCATCTAAAATTTACAACGTCAAAGAGTAAACAGTAAAAACCTTATTAAGATTCCTATCAGTCTAATACATAGGGTAATTAATCACATAAATGACGAAAATGAGTAATAGCGTCCTTACAGATTTAGCTTTGTGAAGGGCCAAGCATGGCTTGTAAAACTCTATCCACCGGAGCATATGGCGACTTTTTCATCCTCTTATATATGTAAGTTAATTGATTAGACTTTTCGACTTTTCGTCATACATTGTCGTGTGTTTACCTTTATAGTTGATCTTGTTTTAGATAGTTCTCTTGTCATGATAATCATTGGGTTTGAGTAACGAACGACAATAAATTTTACCTGAAAACATAGACAGGTAGGTGTTAAGAATCTTAACTCATCAACCATTGAAACAGTGCCACTAAATCAATCTCATGTGCCAATATTAACATGTACCGTAATCATTTTAACCCCAGGTGTTAAGTTTCCCCAATTCTAACCCGGCTTCAGCATCTCCTTCTGCCGAGATTTGATTGCTGTTACCAGAACCATAAAGCTCTCTCTATCTACATGATCCCAACGCCGGTGACGCCGCTTTGGAGGCTTTAGCATCTACTCCGCCTGCCTAGATTCGATCGCGACCGTCCTCATCGAGCTCAACAACGTCATTTCAAATTGAATGCTCTCTCTCTCAGGGTGTATCTCCCTCTCTGTCATCAACTCTTCAAGTACTTCCACGCTTACCAGAGTTGTAGGGAGGCGTATAGCACAGTATTCAGCCAATACCAAATATTGACAAATTCTATGTGGATGTAGCAACGTCAACTTTTATGTGTAGCAATCAGTTTTGATGAAGTCTGTTGTAGAAGATGGGATGAGGAAAGCAATCAGGTGTGGTCAATTAGGGCGCCACAACAAGACAACATGCACAACACCAATCTGAAACTCTAAGCATATATGAAGTTTTGGTTTGTATTGGAAGTAGCTTTGTCTTGGTTTGTATTGACAATAGCTTTTGATTTACAACCCACAAGCATAGCTTTTAACATAGGGTGTACATTTGGAACACATTGGTAGTAGCTTTTACATCTAGTAAAATCTCTTTATTTGTCGTAGTCACATTGTGGAACTTTGTTATTTTTCATGTAGTTTCTTGAGCATTATTGTATAATCAAATTCAGGTGATTGCAAACTTTACGTGATGATTTGAAACCGACTTTGTCACATTTTATATAGTTTTAGTTTGAGTTTCTTTTTGAGATGTGTTTAGTACATTTTCAGAACTGCTATAGTAACTTTATACACGAAGGGTATGAAATGTGCTTTCCATATTATGATTTTGTTCAAATCCTACAATATCCAAGTAGTGTCTAACTCCTATTTTGACTTCATCACAAATCTGAAAATGAACATTCAAATACAAAAAATACAAACTACTATAACATTACGAGAAATCTACTACAACAGAATAAGAAACCTACTACACAATAACATGACAACTACACAGTAGCCTTTCATACTTCAAAGTATCAAAGTAGTGTGCAATCCTATTTTGACTTCATGAAAAACCTGGAAATGGAAATTCAAATACAAAAAATACAAAGTTACTACCACATAACAACAAATCTACTACCACAGAACAAGAAATCTACACTCCCACAAAACAAGAAAGCTGTTACACAATAGTCTTGCCGCTCCTTGTTCTGCCCATTGGATACTCAAAGTTCTTGCCTTCAGTGTTCTTTCTGCTCTCCCTTTTTTGATTCGCTTAATCGTAAAAGTATTTTGTTGTTAGACTACTTTTTCTTCTTTTCTTTCTCATTGGCTTCTTTTCCCTCTACATTGGCTATTCCCTCTTCATCTACTTGTCCCCGTTTAGACGTTGATTCCACCCTTTGGCGTTTTTTGTTCAATGTTTATGCCCACTGTGCGCTTCACCCACTTTTTATATGTGCTTTCACTCCTTACATCATCCACTTTACAAGTTTCACCAATCCCACCACTCTTATCCACATCGCCCTTACCACCATTAGCATCCTCATTATTCACATCACGTCCATTTTTTTGGAGCTCATAATGATCACTGTTTTTGTTATCCCTTCTCATATGTTCTTGACTTCATATTCCAACTTTTCAATGCTTCAGGTTCTTTTTCTTTAGTGCATCTCTCTCTTTCTTCACTCCATACACAGTCTACTTTGTCAACACCTTACTCCGATCCCACTACTGAAATTTTGCTCTTAATCGACAAAATTTAATCATCTGCTAAGAATAATTTTTCATCGGCTAAGATCTTAGTCGACGAAAAATCCAATGTCTAAGCTTCGTCAGCTAAGGTGTGTTTGCTAAGACAATAGCCGACGAAAATAAGAAGTTTTGTCGACTAAGACATTTCTTACACAACGAATTTTAGTTGACAGAAAGTTCGTCGACTAAGAGACTATTAACTTAGCCGACGAAAATTATTCCGTCGACTAAGTTATTTTTATTTTAAGAAAAATAAATATTTTTTAATGGTTTAATTTTTATTTATTTTTCCTTTTCTTTTTTTGTTTGAAACCCGCCACCACCACCGCCAATGCTCAACCATAACCATTGTCACCACCTCGTTTTCACCACCCACAACTACCGTCACCACCGGGACTCCCTTCCTCTGCAACCGTCACCGCTGCTTCTCCCGCGTGCCTCCGCCGCGTGCACTCCACTCACTCTGGCGCTCCTCTAGAGGCTCCGCCACCAAAATCCACCACGACCACCCTTAAATCCCACCACCACAGCCCCAAAATCCAAATACCACCACCAAGCCCCAAGCCCCAACTGTGATGTCATCACCTTCACCAACCTCCTCCGCTCCTTCCTCGACGCCGATGACGAAAACCAAAACCACCACCACCCAAAACCAAAACCAACCACCGACGACGGTATGGTGTTTGGTGTGACTGAGAGGGAGGTTGAGTTTTGGTTCGATCCGGATCAGAGATTTTTAAAAAAAAAATCTAAAATTTTCGGCGGGATTTTTTTTTCAAGTTTTTCAGAACTTAGGCGACGAAATCATTTATTCCGTCGACTAAGCTTTGGTTAGATTTATTTATTTTCTATTAAAATTGTTCTGTAGACTAAGTGAATTTTTTTGTCGGTTAAGATATAACCTAGGCGATGAAATTATTTTCCGTCGCCTAAGTTATTATAAATAATCATTTATATTTATATATAAAAATTCTGTTGGCTAGGTTAAATTTCTTAGCCGACGGAATAGTTTTCCGTCTCTTAGGTGCTAACTTAGGCTACAAAAGTTGTTCCGTCGGCTAAATATTTTTGTTTCTACTAGTGTTTTCAGTATCTCTAACTTTTTGGCTTCCAAAACATAGTTTTCACGCTTCTTGGTTAAGAGTTTCCAAAATGCTTCATTTTTCTCCTTTTGTTTTTCATTTTCTTTCGTCAATGTTTGGTGCATTTCATGTGCCTTGTTTCACTCTTCTTGGGTGGAATTTGGCTGCGCTGCTGTTTCTTCCTAGAACCCTATTCTTTGAGACATTTTAACATGAGAAACTATCAATAATACATGAGAGATAAATCAAGAAACAACTACTACAGATAGATACAAACGCTACTACACAATACCAAAAAACTACTGTCAATGTACTAAAAAACTACTGAACATCAAATGTATTACCAAGGAATAAGAAAGCTACTATGAAAATTCAACAAAAATGGAAAGCTAAGTTATAACCACGAATTAACAAATCTACGACCAGTGAAATCGAAAGCTATTACAGATATTATCGAATGCTACTACCAAGGGTTAACAAATCTACTAGCAGGAATAAAGATTATGAAAGCTACTAAGAAAACTACTACAACGAATTAACAAATCAATATTACAGTAGAGCGCACTGCATTTCTTAGCAAATCTAAATCCAGTACTACAGATCGATGGATTTAAAGCTTACAACCATGGGTTAACAAATCTACCCAAGGATAAGAGAAGCAATTGTGAAAGCTACTATCATGGATTTATAATAAAGCACTACATGTTTTAGCAAATCTAAATCCAGTACAATTCATATCGTCATTCAAATCTACTAAATGTAAAAGGGATCATAAACTTCCGTCACAACAACCAAAGATGCCGACTTCGTTATTGAGAGGAGGATGAGAAAGTGTGTGTTCTTTTTTGTGAGGCGATGATGATGTGGTAAAGAAAATATGGTGAATTAGGTTACAGACACCTAATTTAGTTGAAATCTGATTCTGATTCTTAATATGAAAGAATATTTGAGGTAAATTTGACTAAACTGGACTGATTTAGATAAAATTGTTAAAGTAAACTTATATGGAAGAAAATAACACTCATATGTAATTGGTTCATAAAAGAATTAAAGATTAAAAAATATAAAAAGGGTCAGTCTCAGTTATTGTACCTGCCAAGTACGCCTAATCGTACCTCTCTCTCATCAGCACCTTTACATGTCCTCCCTTCTCTCTAAATTCCCTTTATATATTCCCCCCTCCTCACACCGCTCACTACTCCCTCACCACCTCTCACTTTCTCTCTCTAAAAACCCATACCGCCTCCTTTCTTTCTCTTTCTTTCTTTCTTTAACCACCATGAAGCAGTTGATCCGACGCCTCTCCCGCGTCGCCGACTCCTCTCAGTACTGCCTCCTCCGCTCCGACTCCTCCTCCGCCGGTTCTTCATCCAGAACTCGCAGAGTCCTGAAGCTCCGGCGACGGAAGAGCTCCTCGGAGACCGGAGTCCCCGAGGGACATGTCCCGGTGTACGTCGGCGACGAGATGGAGCGGTTCGTCGTCTCCGCCGAGCTTCTCAACCACCCGGTGTTCGTCCAGCTTCTCAACAAGTCGGCGCAGGAGTACGGCTACGAGCAGCGCGGCGTGCTCAGGATCCCCTGCCACGTGGTCTTCTTCGAGCGCGTCCTCGAGGCGCTCCGGCTCGGACGCGCCGCGCCGTCAAGTGACATCACCGACCTCGGCTCCGACGATCGTCACCTCATCTACGCCAATTAGCGGCGGCGGTGTCACTCAACCTCGCTCTCTAACCGCCGGCGGTTAAGATCTCGGTGGTGGAGGAGGTTTTGGTAATTCTAGGGAAGATGTTTTGGCCTTTTCTGTAAATACAGGTCTCCGATCGAGGAGAAGGAGGTCGTTTAAGACCACAGTCTTTTAGCTTTTCTTATTTTTCTTTTTTTTAATTTTGATGTAAAGGGAAAAAAGAGGAAAATACAGAGGTAGCGAGTAGTGTTTGTTGTTGTTGCTCTCTCTGTAAAACAAGAACTGGAAAAAAGAGTATTGGCAAAAATCGGATAATATTTGATCTATTTTTTTGTCCCAATTTCGCATTTGCTAATCTCCGGCTTCTTTCTCGGGTGTAAAATCGGAAATGTAACTGGATTCAGGATTCCGTTAATGCCGGTTTTCCTTTTTTGATTTGATCGGAATTTTGAACTTCCGTTAATGTGCGCTTTCCCTTAAAATCGAACACGGCATGAAATTGGAGAGAATTACGGAAGAGGGACTGTATTAACTTTTGGGAGGTTGTAACGTCCGAAACGGATCTAAATTGTGTCTGACACCGTACGACCGGTTAGGACTGTGTCAGAAGCGTAAATTCCGTGTTTCCGCGGTGGCGTTTTTGCAGAGTTTTGGTGAGGGTAGCGTAGTCAAATCACATAGGGTGATAGTGGCGGTGGTTTTTGGTGGCTGATGGGAATTGGGATATCCTGTTGGTGACGGTGGCTGTGTAACTTTCTTATGAGGTTACTCATTTACTCGGTATGTGTTTATTTTGGTTTGTCATTCATGGTACAATTAGGTTGGATTGGAAGTTTAGGTCGTTGCAAGTGAAAAAGTAACTATTGACCTTAAAAGTATATTCCAATAACCATCGTATCACCTTTTTACTCAAAGGAATATCAATTTTATTGAACAATCTTACTGACCGTTTTGTTAAGAAAATTCTATTATGCAGTGCTGCATACTAATACAGACTGAAATTTGTAGTTATGATTATGATTGATTGTAGAAGTTAGTGAATGAATCATGTATTTACCAGTTTGACCCTCATAAGCCCATCCATGTATACTAATAGGGTCAATTTGCAATCTACATAATATGCAGCACTGCACAACATATAAACCCGTTTTGTCATGTTATCTTGATTTGTACACAACATTTAATATATGTAAACATTGAGAGATACATGTCTTGCATTATTTTGTTCGATGTTAAAACTTAAGTTAACAAAAGTCATTTCTTTGTAACAAAAGATTTAGGCACGGTTCTCCCTCTGAAGTCTTTCTGATTTAGCCTAGAGACTAATATGTGCTCAAACTCATGTCAGAACACTTTCTCCCATTTTCCGCCAAACTGAACAATATTCGAACAAAAGAGGACTTGCAATGTAAAAACTTTCATTGTAAGAATAGAAGTATCACATAGTAACTTAAACAAATGAAAGAGGATACAGATAATCCACCTAAACCAAATGATCATATTAGCAGTGACTATGCACTACGCAATAAGCACTATAGTACAAGCAGAAGCAGAAAACTTGCCAAGCATGAGAGAAGGGGATACAGATAATCCACCTAAACCAAATGATCAAATGATTCAAATAAACTGTCAAAAACACAATCATATTATGCAACCTACCAACCTAAAGATAAGCCGAAAATGCATGAATCATGGTGTGCATGCCTCTCCGACCTAAAGCAATATAACACACTGATTAATCCCTCTAAGCATAAACAGCCCCAAAAATATATTGCATAGTACCACTCATGCTGCACGGTTTTACTCTTAATTTCTGGTTGAAGCACTTCGTGACTTTGATTTCATAATGCTGAAATCAGCTATATATGGACTAGTCTTGAGTAGCCTCAATCGATCATACGTGTAGAGAAACCAGCTCTGGTCTTTGTCTCGGGTATTAGTTGAGACGTAGGTTGACATTTTAAGAGGAAACTTCGAATTGGAAAAGCTTAATTGCCATTCAAGAATATACATACACCAACCAAAACTTGTCAAAGATAACACTTTCAAAAAACTTATCGAGGGTTTCTTGGTAGCTTGGTTGGTTTTCATCATTATTCTTCAGAAGAATTTCAAGGTTTATCTCTAGTAAAATATATTCACCATCTTATTAAGGTTTAATTTAAGATTTAGGCTCGATGAACCACTTGTATTATATAATTTCATTAATTAAAATTAATTCAACAACAACAAAAAAGTTGTTATTATTGTAAGAGTTAACATCTTATTGATTATGTGATCAAACTTAATTTGGTCCCAAAACTATAGACTGTAACGAAATGTTCAATTCCAACCAAAAACTTCTCCACATATGTATATATAGTTACAAAATGATAAGGGCTACATTAATTTAGAGGAGGGAAATGAATAGAGTCCGGCCAATAAGACATGAGCTAACCCTTTGGTCCACTTCTAGTCCTTCCATTACATATTTCTTGTTTTTGTATACACATCTACTTCTCCTCTCGATCTCTTTACACATGTCATCAACAAAACTGAATGATGCTGTCGTAGAATTTTTTTTGAGAAGAAACGAGAAGAAATGATGTCATAGAATTAATATGGAAAAAGGCAAGAAAGTAATAATTTCAACATATAAGATATGATCCGTTAATTATCGCGTATCTCCAAAGAGCTAATATCAGACAATGATCCGTTAATTATTCGAAGAGAAATAACCTCTGCATATTCAAAGTAATCAAATTGAAATATTGCAAACTTAAAATATAGATTAGTGGAGTCAAATCTACCTGTATGTATATTATTGTAGAAAAAAAACTTGAGATTAGTCTGAATGGCTCATGATCCTGCAGTTGATCATATTGGGGGGGGGAGCCCGGCCATTAGGGTTCTTTTTTTTGCCACATATATATGATATGCACAGATCAGATTCTAATGAATAGGGGTGTTATGTAATGACATATGAGCAAGCTAAGATATTGGTCTCGAACAAGAAATCATATATGGAAAATGAGTGGTATGTAGCAGAATATATTGATCAAAGACCCCACAATGATATATTAGATTGAACATTGCTTTCGAATTCTCAGCTCTCATATACATACAAACACAACAATGTAGCTCATGTGAACCTTGAAGAAGAAGGAATTAGTTAGCAAAGTTTAATTGTGTGATTGATTAAATAAGGGAGTCAATCAATTGAAATGTAGGGTTATGTGCCCCCATGTATGATCAGGCGATTGAAACAAAACAAGAACAAACAGACAATGAGAAAGATATAGGGTGCCAATTGTCCAGGCGAGAGATGAAACAGGAGCTTGCTGGCTCGATCGAGAAGCAGATGCGAGCGTCACAATCACGTAATTTTGACACCATTTATTGGAATTTTTGTTTTTCTTTTGAAGCAATCTATGTTCTTCGAAATTAAGCTCAACCTGATATATAGTGGTATCACATTTCTTTTGCAGTATAGTATTATTAGTCTAGCAATTAGGAACATTTAGATATTGAAAGTGAAGAAGAATTTGTGCTTAATTAGAAGTGCAATGTTCATAGAACTAACGTGTATATATGCGTCAAGTCTTCCTTAGCATATGATTTATAACGTATTTTTATCAAGCCTTTATCAAACTTGTTATTCTAGGTATCTTAGGCTAGCTTAATTTAGTCCAAGTTCAGAAACTTAATCTCTAATATAAGATGATTAATAAAGGATGTCGTTGTTGTTATCATATCATCTTGTTTGTTCATCCTATAAATATTTTGGATCGAAACTCTAACAATCTAGTCTATAATAAAGCAGTAAAGAACATGTATCTACAGAGCCAAAATTTTCAGTTAAGAGGGTTTTGAGTATATTGGAATACGTGAAAAGGAATAATATCCTTTACAATGCTTACCTGTTGTGATATGCAAATCCTTATCATTTCAGAAAGCGGGTAGTTGGATATTAACCTGCCATATCACATATATAAATGAAAACATTTACCAACTAGGGAAATTAAGCCATTCTAATTCCATGCTTAATTACTTCATCTGTAAGTGTAAGTATGAGAGACAAGGCTTCGTACGTATAAACGTATAATAAGAGCACTAGCAAATTAAGTACCACTGCAATTTTGACACCATTAATTTGGGAATCCTGGTTTTCTTAATCAAGGTGTTAATCGGAAT
Source organism: Comarum palustre (assembly GCA_951800085.1). NCBI lineage: Eukaryota > Viridiplantae > Streptophyta > Magnoliopsida > Rosales > Rosaceae > Comarum > Comarum palustre. The sequence goes on from OX637582.1 coordinate 18,949,239, forward strand.
CAACTCAGATACCCGCTCTTAATTATGGGCTTAATATTCTAACACACTGTTTGCTTAATTAAGCAAATTAATCCAACAATTAAGAACAAAAACCGTACGGTACGTACCAGGATACCACCTGCCAAAAGAATCAATAACCTAGCTGGAGTTCGAACTCGGTATCTCTTTACAGCTTAATCATAGATTCATATTCATATCACGATGAACATTATATATATTTGTATACGCCAGCCTAAGACTCATGCCAGCTACATACGTTTCGATTTAGAGAAGAATATATATGTTATCAAGCTCCCACGAAAAATATACAAGTCTGGTATTGGTTAGACGACGTGGACTTCATGATTGACAAAGGGAATATTGTGACAGTTAAGGAGCTAGCTAGCTTATATATATATATATATATATTTGTATATATATATATATATATATTTGTATATATATATATATATTTGTAATTCATCATCACCAATAATAAAAAGAATAGGAGTTGTTAAAATGATGAAGATCTTTCCTGGGTTCCAATAATCAAGTTAGATCAAAGGGATACTAAGCGTGCCAGTTTGAAAGCGCGAAACCTTGGTTCTTGTATGATTTACATATATATAAAGCTGATGAGGGGGATTCTATATATGATTGCGTTTCCAAGAATAATGTTTGGAGGTGAAGAAGGTTTGGAGCGACTTACTATGTGAGCTAGTGTGTACGAGTCGCATGAGAACTTATAAATATTTGGAATGCCATGGAATCCAGGTTGAGAGGGAAGCACATGATGGCGCAGAGGTTTTGGATCGATCGATGGAGGATTTGCAAGTTGCGAATGCTGTTGTAGCTGCTTGCACTCCACGTTCTTTTCGATCTTTGCTGCATTATCAATAATAATCATTGATGAACATGTCTGTGATTCTCTCTGTGGAAATACTAACTGGTGTTGCTTTGAGATAGCCAAACTAGCTGCCAAGGCATTTCTGCGTTCTTCTCTGTGGTATAGCAGAAACTTTCCGTACAGTATGATCCAGTGGCGGATTTAGGATTACGATCTTAGATGAGCTTAAAATTTTTAACCAAAGAAAGAAAAAATGTGAAGAATCTCGACGATGCGAGAGAAATTTATTGATTGAAACAAAATGATACATGTAGTCAGGGAAGGACATATATAATAAACATTTTCCCTCCAATACATATGCAAAATTATAATACAAACTGAACAATTAAACTAAATATGCAATGTGATACAATATGATAGCATAAACTAACAAAATTTAACTCTACGAGTCGATGAAGCTTCAAACTCTTCAATCACCTCCTCATTAGTAATAGATTCAGCATACTCTTTCTCAATATGAAAGACCATACAATCACCAAGAAACTCATCTCCCATTTTGCTTCTAAGTTTATTCTTAATGATGTTCATACCTGAAAATGCCCTTTCAGTGGTTGCTGTAGAAACTGAAATAGTCAAAACTAAACAAATCAATCTATGAAGCATAGGGAAAAATTCAGACTTCCTTGTTTGAACCAAGGTGCGACACAAGTAAGCAATGGACTTCAAATTTTGGAACTTAGGATCACTACACATATCTTTCTCATAAAATGCACACTCTAATTCAAGAGCATACATTTCACCATTATCGAAATCTTCAGGGTAAAACTGTTTTGCAAGATTGCAAACACCTTGACAGTTAAAATTCCTGAAGTTATCATGAGGATCCAAAGTTGAACTAAGTTTAAGGAGATCTGATGTTTCATTTGAGAATCTTCTATTCAACTCACTCAACTGAAAATCAATCACAACATTGAATACTTTTATACGGTAATGATGCTCAAATGTAATGAAATTCAGTTGTTGCCAATTACGACCTGTATCATCCTTATAAGAAGCATCCATGTCGGGCATATCAAGATCATGCTTTTCACAAAAAGATTCCACATTGCTTACCAAATCAGTCCAGCCTTTATCTCACATATCCTGAAGAAGCTCCTTTGTATGTTTGACAAAGTCTATAACATGCACAATGTCAAGAGATTTTTGCTGCAATCTCTAACAAAGAACTTCAGTAATTTTCATTACTTTGTTTATTAGAATTAAGAAAAACACAAAATCAAAACACCTCAACCTCTTTAGGGCAGCCATAGCTTGTCCATGCACTTCCACAGGAGCATGGTTAACCATATCAGTAAGAGTTATCTTTATTGAACCAGACAACTCAATTACAGCTTTGATGGAATAGGAATGTGAGCTCCAACGAGTAGCACTAGGTCGTTGCAAAGTACAAATTTGGTTAGCACCACTACTTGTTTGAAGCTCCCCACAAGCTACCAAATCTGCAATTTCATCATTTCTCACTTCTTTCAATGCTGAATGCCGCTTAGCAGAAGAATCAAGAAAATTCACAATAAAACTCAAAATAGAAAAGAATTCTCAGAGGTCATGGACTCCTTGAGCTGTAGCATTTAATGTCAACTGCAAACGGTAAGCAAAACAGTGCACAAAATAAGCATAAGAACACTCTTGAAGAAACAATGACTTTAACCCATTATAAATGCCCCTCATATTACTAGCACCATCATACCCTTGACCACGCATATTTCTCACTTGAAGATTATACACAGTAAGCACTTTAGAAATCTCATTTTTAAGAGTTTGTGAGGTGGTGTTAGAAACACTCACAATCTTAAAAAATCTTTCTCGAATCAAGCCTTGAGAATCAACAAATTTCAGAATAATTGCCATTTGTTCCTTACTAGAAGTGTTCACTACTTCATCAACAAGAATACAATACTTGGAAAGACCAACTTCATCACGTATCTTACTTCTCACTTTGTTACCTAGAATATTTAAGAGCTCCTTTTGAATTATTGGACTAGTGTACTTGGCATTTCCAGGAGCATTTCCCAACACAACTCTCTCCACATCCACACTCATTCTTGAAAATGATTTTATAACTTGCTTAAAATATCTTTGATTCAAAGAACATTCAGATTTATCCTAACCTCTAAAAGGAGCTCCTTGATTAGCTAGCAATCTAACAGCCTCTATTAAAGCCTTAAGCCTCAATCGGTTGTCTTCAACATCCTTTAGTGACCTTGACTCAATAATTGTTTCATTTTGCTTTCTTGGGTTTCTTAACAAATCCCATTTTTGCATTGCAGCATTATGTGGAGATGTAATGCCCTCTACATGCTTCATCAACATATTATCACCAACACTAACCCTCTTCCAATTTGTAAACCCTTCAATAGCAAATGTATGATAGTGAGAATTTTCCGTGTCAAAAAGAAAACATGGAAAACAATATGCTTTATCAAGAGCAATTGAATACTCAAGCTATGGATTATCCTTGAACCAAGAATACTGAAACCTGCGTTGTTGACCCCCATGTTCCGATAATGGAAACGTCTCTAACAAAATATAGGCCTTTCGAACACTATCACGCTCATTCACCGGATATTCCCATATAGCAGAACGCAATCCAGGATCACGTTCAAGAGCATTGACCCTATTTGGTGGTTGTACAAGTTGTGGTAGAGGTGGATCATCAATACTTGGAGAAGATATGGAAGGATTAAAGATCGAATTCGAACTTGAAGAGGAGACATTAGTTCTTTGAAACCATCCAATAATTTTTTTTAATCTCTTCGGTTTCAGATTCGAGTCATTCGACATTTTACTCTAACAAACAACACCTATTGATGAAGAGACAATACTTATATTAGACAGTTATATTCTTCTAAAAAAACACATAACTATATTATGCAAAGTTGCAAACACAGTAGCAGTAATCACTAATCACCAAAATGTCAAAATCAATAGACATTAACAGAAAGTATGACATAATCCTGAGAGCCTAAGACAATAGCCCGAAGCCAAACACTTTATAGCTCTGCGGCTTCTGCCCAAAGCTCCAACTCCCTCCAAGCCACCCTTTAAATTTTTGAAATTAGATACAATCATCAAGATTATAACTTCCAACCCTCTGACATCAAGATTAAACAAATAACAGTAATAATTAAACATTATATGTTGATAAACAGATGAAAAAACAAGGGGATTCAAAAAGTAACATGCTTAATTTTCTGAAACACATACTACAGGTCTGCTGTCTGCAGCTACACGAGTCAGCTTTCCTTGATCCTCTAGTCCTTCAGGTGTACCCTCTAAACCCAGAATACGAGTACAAGCACTAACAAAATGCCTTGCATAATCAATTAATCATATGTATGGAATCTGGAAATGAAAAGTCCACCCATCAGAAATTCAGAACCAACAAGCTCTCGGCCTCTCGAGAATTGAGATATAGCATAAGATGGCAACTTCGGGAATGAGGAATTTGAATCGGGATATGAGGAATTGGAAAACTTACACTGCGCAGTGCTCTCGGCGGTGGCGATCTGCCGATCTGGATGCTCTGGTTCAGAGATGCCGATCTGGTGTCTCCGTGTCTGAGACGATGACGATTTGGTGCAGACTGCAGAGGTGCCGCAGTGCAGTCGCCCGCCGGCCCGCCGAGGCGCCGATCTGAACTTGATGGAGAGAGAGAGCTACTGAGCCAGAGAGAAGCTTTGCAGATCGGATTTTTCTGAAGTCGTAACCGAAGAGTGTCAGAGAGACAGAGACTCAGACTGAAGTTGGTTGAGATTTGAGAAGTTTGAAGTCGTAATCGAAGTATCGAACTATCGAACTATCGAAGAGTGAACTCAGTGAAGAGTGAAGTTGGGGTTTCAGAATTCTGATGGAACAAAAAAAATATTTATTATATATATACTTTTTTTGTTTAGCTTAAAATTTTTGGTTGGACTTGAGCCCCACCAAACCTTCACCAGCATCCGCGCGTATGATCGATATAAACCATGCATTATACAAGCTAAGGTACAAAAAAATAAAAATAAAATGAGAAGAGGTCGAATGATTACATTGTGAATGTTATTCTATGGCGTTTTGAAAACCCCGTAAATTTTGTGCTCTTTTTTCCCCTTTCGCGCGCTTAAAAAAACTAAACTATACACATCGATCATCTATCGAGAAAAAAAATTCTTTCTTCTCCTCTGTCGCTCTTCTCTCTTCCTCTCCGTCGCTCTTCTCTCTCCCGCTCCTCTATCACCGGACCTCCAACGGCGGCAACACGCGACCTCCAACAGCGCACTACTTCGATCTCCTCCGTCGCTTCTCTCCTTGGGGCCACACATTGCTCTCTACCTACCTCGCCGCCTCATTCAATTTCAGGTGATTTCTCTAATTCCTGGAATAATTTATTGTTAATTCAATTGGTTTAGTAAAGAAGTGTTATTTGCATTTACAATTTGAAATTTCTGCTCTTGTTAGTATGATTTGCTCAAAGTTATGATTGATTTATGCCACGGATGCTATGACTGTAGGTTAGATTCCAATTCTATTAAGTGTGATAGAAAATTTCTTAATATACTGCCTCACTAGATAAGGATTACTTATTTCTGCATTTTCATCTGAAATGCAATAACAACTTTCTTATTCATTGAAGTTTCGTATATTCTGAAATCCAGTTCTCTGTCATCAAATTCATCTAAAATGATTTGACAATTCACTCTACAGTGAAGGATCAAGATGTTTCCCCAGCTACAGTTGCATGAGATCGAAAATCTTATGTGCCAAGAGTAGTTGTGCCATCGATGGCATAGTTGTAGTGCCTCTTGTGTCTATCTTGTTTGGGAAAAATGAAAAATTATACTTTTTATTGTATATTTTGCAAATTTAGCATTTCCATTTCTCAAATTTGTAAGAGTAAAGAGAGCCAATAAGATACAAGAGACTAATAAACAAAATATCAGAGCCGGCTCAATCAATCCTCCACGTTCTGTACAATTCTCTTTTTCTATATAATGAAGTATCATATGAGAAAACTTTAAACAATGTGTCAAATAATATAGTTCTAAACCCCTGCTTTAACTGAAAATACTATAAATGACCTTCATTTTGAAAACTAAGATAGATGTGATCATAATATTTATAACCTCGGAATACCAAAAATACTTGAAACTAGAAAGTTGATCATGTATCACTTAACAAGGTATGTCGTGCAATCAGGTTTTAGGCTTTAGGAATTACAATCATCCAGTGATTAATGTCCTGATTTAGACTCTTGAAAACCTAAATGATTTTAGCCGACGATAAACAGTAATTTTGTCTGTTAAAGTGTTGGCCGACGGCTTTTTTCCGACGACTTCTTAGCCGACAAAAAAATTTCGTTGGCTAAAGTAGTTGCTCTGGTAGTGAATGCTATCTTGCACTCCCTTTCACATAATACTGATTTTATCATAATCAGGTTTCTTAACAAAATCATCTTGTCCTTGTATCTTTAAGGAAACCAAAAACACAAAACTATTGAGGTTTTTTTAATCCAACACGTCCTCGTAGGTATGACGAATTTTCAAGCCTAATACATGGACAACATTTGGGTTTGACGTGGAGTTTGTGTGAACTTTAGGCTTCACACGTGTACGTGAATAACCCGTTTTGATACAATGATAAAATAGTCTGAAATTCACTTTCAAAATTATTAAGCAATGGATAAAGTGACTCAAACCCTTAAAAAACTACTTTAATTATACCCATCAAAGAGACCTTTGATTCTTTTGATCATGATTCATATTAAAAATAATCAGACAATGTTTTAATTCTGGATGTGATATTTATATCTCAATAACAATACTGGTTAGGAGATTGATGAGATCTTGCATACCACTCATAATAGCTATATATGTTTACGTCCTTTCGAAGTTGAGCTACATTGTCGTCTAGCTGCGAGTACCAACTGAAATAGCAACTTCTGCACGTTCCTATATGGTCGATTGATATGCAGCTGCGGCTGGCCATTTTTGTCAAACATTCATATGCTTCGAATTGCTTGCTATAGATAAAACAGCTACAGAATATTAGCAGCAGCATAGCTAGAAAGCCCTAGTTCAGACAAAACTAGGAAGTAGGAACCCTAATTCTCTCTCTCTCTCCGCACATACCCAGCTGCCCTAGATCTAGATGAGTTTTTATACTATTGTTTTTAATCCTCTGTATGGTTGCTCTGGGAGAGACTTTGGAATTTGCTTGACAAATAGTTTGTTTGTTGAATTGGCTGTGTTTTGCTCATTTATCTTGATCTCTTTATATAGAGAACTAAATAGCTCATCTTGCAGATCAAGAAATATCAGACCTCTTAACTTAATTAGAAAAACATCTTCCTTAACTAGATTATGAATAAATCATTGATAGATTCACAAATATCTTGCCATATTTTACCTATAAAAGAAAGAAAAAATATATACAAGATCTAGACCGCAGATATCGGTCTACTAGGCTTAACATAACAAGATTCTCCCACAATATTAATATTGGCTGAAACACAAAAGTGAAATAATTGCTCATCTATTCGTGACTAGCAAACGACTGTGATAGTTTATTTGACCGCTCTAGTATAACGAAAGGATATATATATATATATATATATATGTCATTTCACTATGAGATCTTTTTTTGACATATACGAGAGATCAAGTATTAGACCAACTTTTCGATCACATATCAACATCTCCACCGTTTAATACTTAGATTCATATATGTAGATCATTTATGTAAAATTTCATCCTATTTGGTGATCATTAAGGTTTTGAATTAACTGAAATCAAATAACGCATCAAATTTGCTTGACATGAACCGTTCATGCTTATAATTTTAATTCGCAGTTTTGGGCACTTTATCGATCACCAAATTGGATGAAATTTTGCATAGATGATCTAAATATATAAATCTATATATTGGACGGTGGAGATGTGATTTAGTGATCAAAAAGTTAGTGTAATCTTTGATCCCCATATATGTCAAGAAAAGGAATCTCTCATTGGAAGGGGAATGTGTGTGTGTGTGTGTATATATATATATTGAAGGTGAAGATGTGATTTGGTGATCAAAAAGTTGGTGTAATCCTTGATCCCTCATGTATGTTAAGAAAATGAATCTCTTATTGGAAGGTGACTATATATAAGTGATCACTTATTATGACTTATTTGAGGGATTGAGCTTTAGACCAACTTTTTGATCAATTTTTTCAATTTTCACCATTTAGTTTTTAAGTTCTAATATGTAGATCACTAATGCAAAATTTTATTTAAATTGGTGATTTTTTAAAATACTCAAAACTGCGATTTTCATGAACTGTTCATATTTAACAAATTTGAACCATCCATTGATTTAAGATAGTTCGAAGTCTTAATGACCACCAAATTTGCTGAAAAAAATCCAAAAATGATCTACTCATATATACCTAAAGGTTGAATGGTGAAGATTGGAAAATGTGATCGAAAAGTTGGTCTAATGTCCAATCCCTCATATTAGTCACAATGAGGGATCCCTTAGTGGAAAGACCCTCTATATATATAAGTGGTATCAAATTACGATTGGCTACTGATTAAGATTTTTTTCTTCTCTTTTCTGTGTGCTGGTACTGTGTCAAACATCAGAAATGTAATAGATTTTTCATTAGATGCGTGATTCAATTTTGAAGGCTTTGCGTACATTTTATCCAATGCAATTATATTAATCAAGTCCAAATTAAGACTAAACTGTCTGCACTGTCATTATTTAGGTCAAACCATGGAAGATCGACTTTAATTTGTCCCTTCCCTTAATTATAACTGAACTGTTCTTAGTTTAAACATGTATCAGCAGTCATATGTGTACCCGCTTAATTAGTTAAAGATTAATCATAACTTCCAAGAAACTGGGCGAACCTAGCTACCATGAAAGAATTGATCCAGTTGATCATATATGGAGCTCGAAGCATTTGACTCCCATAGAATGATGCGCAGTCCAAAGTGTTGGCATCTTCTATGGTCGTAGTCAACAATTTACTAGTTCAACAGAATACAGAACTAGCTAGCTAGTTGAGTATGGAACACTGAGGGCTGCTTTGATCGTTTTATGCTTTGAAAAATAAATGCCGCCGTACACCTTATCATGAGCCTTCAGCTACCTTGCCCTCATTATTGATTAATCAAAAGAAATTAAACTTAAACAAACATATGCTTAATATATAATCATACAGTTAACTATACCATTAGTTTCCCGAAGGAAAGTACATGGCACAACCTGGTTGACATAAATGGAGGGAAGCACTGCGAGTGACAACTTGAGCAAAGATTAATTAGCCTCAGGCCATTGGTTTCAGCCATGGATGGGAAAGGTGCAACAATTCTCCGGTGTGTTTAAGGGAATATTCCTCAGGCCATTGGTTTCAGCCATGGATAGGAAAGGTGCAACAATTCTCCGGTGTGTTTAAGGGAATAATATTCCCTTAAACACACCGGAGAATTGTTGCACCTTTCCCATCCATTCCCTTAAACACACCGGAGAATTGTTGCACCTTTCCCATCCATGGCTGAAACCAATGTCCTGAGGCTAATTAATCTTTGCTCAAGTTGTCACTTGCAGTGGTTCCCTCCATATATGTATAAATGTCAGAATGAGTCATATATGTCATATATGTATATATAAATGTCATAATGAGTCGATGATACTTTGAGGCATTTCTCATCAAGACTCCAGCATTTGAATTCCATTCAGTTTTGTTTGGATTGGCGATTTGTTTATGTAGGTTTTGCTGTATATACGTTGTTAGGTGAAAGTAGCATGTTTATTTTGTCCTTGGTTCAGTAAAGATTTGATCTTTCATCGAATAAATGGTGTTTTAGTGGAAGATTTGTGTTCAATAATATAAAGATTTCTGATGAAATTTTTAGTACTCTCCAATACCTCAGAATAAATTGGTCAATAACCTGAATCTATATATATAAGAGAAGCGAGCAGTTGTATATCAATCCCAGCAAAGAGACCCTCATCATAACAAGCTATTTGGTAACATAGTGCAACTAAATACTCTATCAATCATAGTTTTTTATGCCCAAAAAAGAATCATAGTTTCTTTATGAAGTACCAATATTTTCTTTGTGAGCAAGAAAATGACTGTACGATCATTTTAGTAATTGCAAATATTATTATGAGAAGTATACTTCTCATTAGGATGAGGTGATATGAATTTATTCAATAATCTTACCGTGTGTATATGCATGAAGTCCTACTGATAAGCTTTGATGGTACAAAGTTCCTCAAAAAGATTATAAGATCATAATGCCACCTTTATATTTCATGAGTCGGTCATTATTTTACAGGTCTTCACTAGACTCTCAATTGATCTCTGTACACGTTTGAGTGTTTGACAAAAAGTTGGAGTGGTACTCTGACGAAGACCGCTTAATCGAGCATTGGCTCAAAATCCTCAGTACTATTGACTCATCCAGTGATCATTCAGTTACTCCCAAATGATATTTAGATTCACTGATGTTAGAATCTTTTCTTCAAAATCGTAGTGACATTCATGAACATCAACTCATAAGACTCGGACACTAGTTTGCTATCTGTTAGATATATCTCACTACCCCAATTAGTTGCAAGAGCTGGCCCATCAGTTTCTATAACTCGATCGCTCCATCACTAATAGAACTCGAAAGCAAGAGTGATATGCCCCTCTTCATACTCAGATCGTGTAAATGAGTGGAGGTTTCCATCCTCTACTCAACACTGCCAAACATTGATGAAGCTGTAGACGACCATTGCGATTTGTTGTAACGAGAAAACCATATGGTACAAATAACAGAGTCAAAGGCAGAAAAATCATATGATTGCATGAATTATAAATGTCCAGGACAAAATATATCACTTGGTCAAAATTTTATTTTTCTTGGTTTGGGGCTTTTTAGCCTTTTTCTTCTGCTTCTTAAACTCATCATATAGCTGTATGGATGATGTAGTACTTTGCAGCTCGGCCCTCAACCTTAGATTCTCCTTAATGTCACGAAGAACCATGAAATGAGCAGAAAGTTTCTTTTTCACTTCATCTTCATCGATTGAAGTTTCATATTTGGACGGCTCCATCCCAGTGGATATAGAAGAGCCAGTTCCTCTTTTCCTCTTGTTAATCGATTTTCTAATGTCACCCTCGAACTTGAATGACCCTGGTTTCTCCAAGAAGTCTATGAAGGCTTGCTGAGGAGTGATGGTAGAGAGATAGACTTGGTTTGAATGAGCAGTGTTCATACTAGATATACTGGCAACCATACTTGAAACACCTGGATGATAATGCTTGGAGAGAAGATTAAGCTCCCAAAGTACTGAAGCAAGAGCACCACTTAAATTGGGGTCTGAAGCTTCAGGATGATATTTCTGTGCATGAGGAAAATAAAGAGACTTAAGAGTCACAAATGGAAATCACATAATCAATCTTGGACAAAAAATACACTGTTTTGAAATTCAGTTACAGTATATATAAGCTAATTAAGAGCTCAAATCCACTAAATATCATGAATTTGTTAATAGAGGATGACACATATATATCTTCATTAATGCGACAAATTATGTGGGAACAAGAGTAGCAAGAAAGCCTTACCGCAATTAAACCGGACACTGAGCCACCTCCAGCGTCATTCTCTAACAGGTTTCGGCACTTGACATTCTTCAGAAGAAGATGCTTTAAGGTAACCAAGGCTGCAAAAAGAATTCAAATGTGAAGAAGCATGAGAATCCTTAACAACAGATTAGCTTATTTGCCTACAAACATAAATGCATAAAATAACCTACCAGCCATGGACTCTGCAGACCCAAAACATAATGAGAATGTTGCTAGACGCTTTACAAAAGCAGCAGCCTTCTGCATGTCATGCTGTCTATCTTCACACAGCATTATCTTGATAGCTTCAGCTAATACTTCACCCTGATCCCTGCTCAATAGCAGAAAACAAAAATTACATAAATAAATAGTAAGAATTTAGTAGTGTAACTAGTTAACTACCACTCCATCACATCCACCAAAAAGGACAATTTCAAGCAATATATCATGCAAGAAACTATTGAGAGAGATATGATATTTTTCTGCTTCCTTATTTTGATGGTCCTAAAGACAGGAGAGAATTCAGTAATTATTAGATATGGAATAGTAGGATTGCATTAACTAATCATAGAATTCATATTAAAATGGTGCAAAATATCTAAAATCACAAAGATACTGATTAGATGCTGTCAACCAAGTATAATTTAAAGCGAGATGGCTGGTCAACATCTTCCCTAACAAAACAAGTACATAATCAAAACCAGGCATTTCTTAAAAGAATTACTCTGTGGAGCATTTTCTTCACAGTAGTTTAACAGATTATGTTACCAAATAACTTTTGGATTACTAAGTTCAGAACAAACCTTCCAGGCCTATATTCGAGTATAATATTGTAAAGCTGGACGAAGAAGTCCTGTAGATCAACATTCAAGGCATCAAGATTGCTCTTCATCACTTTAAATGCGACAATGCAGCATCGCAGACGCTCAGATACAGTCAAACATTTTGAGCTTCTATCAGTATCACCACCACCAGAAGCAAGCTTTCTCAGAGAGTTTATCAGATCGCCCATGAAATCCAAGTCAATTAGGTGTGAAAACTTCCCTAATCCTTGCAGACAAGGAGCAAGTAAAGGGTAGGGCTCAGATGCACCAAGATTTGCTACAAATCTGAGTAACAAAATACAGGAAATTAGTCAATGTATTTCAAATCTGATATATACAAAAAATCTGAAAATGTAAACTACCAGAAAGAACAAATATAAATTATTCCAGACAGACTCCAATTTCAAAACTCTTAACCCACCGGACTTTGAATGCCTAATTGACCTTAACACATAATATTTGAGGTTTCCATAAAGAAGGCTGTTTGAGCGTAGACAACCATTTGAGTGTATGCATTTACAAAAATTTAACTGTTACAAGACTGACAAGGCCTGAAACATAGGAAGTATAGAAATGAACATAAATTTATTCATCATGAAAGAAGTCAGATGACAAGGGAAATGGTTATTCTATTTGGGCAGAATTAGATACCTAACCTCTTTATTGCCCATTAGATTTAGGAAAGTAGCCTATCAACTTTTCTAAAAACCATGACGTCTATAGCCTACATGACGTCTATAGCCTATCAAGTCTCATAGCTTATGCCTGCTTGTCTTTGTAAGCTTACCTCAAATATCCTATATCTATATAGAATACACATAAAGGACACCAAAAAAAGAAAACACAAAAAAACAAATCATTGAACAGTTGTGCAGACTACAGATATATCCCCAGCTTCTTAGTTTACATGGTAACCGAATGGCAACAAATAAACCCCCTTTATCTAACCGATAGACTAGAGTTGGTTCCCCAACCATATAATTTGCCTACGTATGGAACCTAGAAACCATTGTGAAACTTGAAGGCATCTCAATATACAAATCCTCTCTTTCTTTCACTAATTAATATTTTTTAAGCTAAAATAGACTCATGACAAGAAAGATTAGAAGTTCATGAAAAATACTATAAACCTGACAGCTGATGACTGCATTGTGTGCTTCAATATACGAAAATATGTTTCAAAGACAGCTGAAAGTGTCTCTGTCTGCATTCTTCTCCGCTCCATAACATCTGGAGTATAAGCAACCGCCTTGTAATCAGCAGCAACCTGTGTATAGCAAGATCAAGAAACCAATGACTTCCGGAAGCTTTATCATATTTGGGAGAAAATAGCGAAACAAGTACATAGAGAGAAATCAATTTAACACACAAAAAACAAGCACCTCCTCCCTTGTCTTGGTCAGTTGTTCTTTCCTACTCCTTTTTTTGTCATTTTCTTTCATTTTGCGTGGATCATCATGATCCTTTCTTTTTTTACCTCTTTTGTTTTTGGCTTTATTTTTATCATCATCTTTTGTAGCCCTCCCAAGATCCTCATAGAATGACAGAGACAAGAAAACCTGCAGCAGATCTCAAATGATAAGCATGGGATATAAAGGATGAAAACAGATAGGGATACTATTTGTGGACTACTGTGGAGAAAAAAGCAAAATCTCTCCTATCAGACCTTCACTGTGGACCAGTGTGTTTAAGGGAATAGGTAGCCTCTTCAGTTATCTGACTGCTAGATAAAATTTAAAAACCGAACTGACAACCACAATGTGCGTTACTTTTTTAAGATTGGCAGCAGAATGATCTGATAAACATGACATGATTTCTATCTGTGAAACTAAAATCATTACATTTTTTTAATTTAAAAGAAGAAATCCCCAATGTTGTCGGCAGATCATGGAGTCCTAAGGGTAGGGAAAATCACATCTATGCCGTCAACCCAAAAGTCAACGAGCATGTAAGGCCTCTATGGCTAATATTAAGGCCACTTGTATACCTAAACTATTAACCTTTTTCCTTTATTTTTTATTTGGTCGGGGGAATTTCATTTCTACATACACGCTGACCATATTTAAAAATATTAGTAAGTTTGGGAAGAGCAGAAGCATAATTCTAGAGCAAAAGTAATATCATGCCTCGATAGAATCAGGATGCAATTGGCAATTACGAGCTTTCACATAATTTGCAATTAAACGCACAGCCTCCACAGTAGCTTCGCCACCATGTTTTCCCTCGTTTGTGAAAAGTGACGTTATAGTAGAACAACATCGTTTCCTGTTGAGAAGTAACTCATACTTTAGTTGCATAAATGAAATAAAACAAAAGACGAAACTGACTATGACTGAGGATAAGTGCCATGTGAGTAAACTGACAATACTGAGATCATGGACATGTAGAGACAAACATGAATTACATCTTCTGCAACTTCATTCAATACATCAGGTCTTTATATCTGTCTACTTTTGAACAGAATATATCTATGAATTCTTTCTTTTTTCTCGTAACAAATGCTCAAGAGATAGATAACCCATTCACAAAGCAATGAAGATGTTTAAGTATCCAATATGTGCAAGTGATAGGCATACGTGTAGTGTTTTCAGGTGTTGGCAACAGAAATTTTCTAAAGATAGCAGGGTCCCACAAATCATAGGTATTGGACCAATTTCAAAATGTATTTACTTAAGATTATATCTAATATTCTAATAGCCACTTATAAGCCACAAGAACATGTAAACTGCAGCCAAAAATATCATACCCAAGTGTGTACATGTATCTCCAATTCTAACGCAAGTGTTGAAATCAAGAATAATAAAGTTATACTTAATCCTGCTATTGAGTCTACAGTATTTATTGTAGGCAGGATAATTTCAAATTCAAAGGAGTTCAAGTGTTTGCCTGTGGGGATACCAACATGAAAATATACTTATTCACCTATGGTTCAATCATATGCTTCAAAAGGCACCTTGTAAGATTTTCTTCCCAATACGAAGAGATATCAATAATTAAGTACAGATATAGCACAACCTTACAACATCATCTGAGGAGCTTATGTTTCTTATAACAATCCCTAGCAAGTCCTCCCGGAAGTTGAAATAGGGTACTGTATCGAGTAAAGTACAGATACAGAAAAATGCCACATGCTGAAATGAGGGTTGCTTTTCCAAGGCTGCCAACCTCTGCAAGTATGCCTGAGGATGTATGTTAAAGTACATCAGAATAAGCATAAGAACAAACGGCTTTTATTACAGTAAGAACAACTAACTTAATAACAAAAACAGAGATCCACTACCATATGCAGAAATGCTGATCCAACCTTTTCTTGAAACCAATAAATGAGTGGGGCTCTAACGAGGACTTTCAAATCAACAATTGTATTACTTGTGTCGAAAAAAATAATATTCCAACTAAAACTTGGATCACTCATCCAACCATTGATTTGAAAGTCTCCATATATAGTCCTCACCAAATACTCCCAATTTAATATACCAAAACAATTGTTCAGAATCAGGCAGATACAGCAAAACCTAGATGTTGAAATTCAAAATTTAAGGTATTATCCCAATGAAATAACCAAATACGATTTATAGAAGAACCTAGTCCACAGTCAAATGAAAGAAGCCAGATTTGAGTTAGGAAAAAGTTACCCTCGTTTACTAAAGTATTGAACCAGTACATGTACCCTATACAATAATAATCCTAAAGCATAAATCAATTACACAAATATAGAGATTTCAAATGTTTCAAGTGTAGCAGACTCCATCTTATTTAATAAATAGGCACAAAAAAGAATGTCAACCTTGTATGTGTTCAGAAGTGTTGATTCATAAAGCCGCATTTTCTTAACATCCTTTGAAACCTTCATCTCTAGCTCCTTCTCTGTGGGAAGCCTGATGCGGTATCTGAAATACACATCCAAAAGAATTAAATATAAAACTGAAATGTGGACAGATAATAACTGTTCATGAGAAATATCACAGATAAAGGTTTTTGGACAAGGAAAGAGTCCTCACTATGAACAGACTCAGGTGTCCAACAAACCAAACCCCAAATATCTAATTGTATGGTACCATGTGATTTTCATTTATGAAGTGCATATCCATGTACAATCAGTATATTTTACTTCAAGAGAAATAGAAATAGAAATGTGAATCGACATGATGGTTGAAAAAATTAGGCAAGTAGTCACTCATGAGAATCTGTTAAAAATCACCATAATTCTGCATATCTGCTTTATCCTTAAGATCATGAGAATGATTGTTTTTTTTCATTTTACATATCCAAACAAGTGCCACACATGGGTGGGCAGATTTTTCATGTCCTAAGGTGTCCATCATAGACTATACCAAATGAACGACTACATCTGTCCATCATAGAAAATATCATATGAAAGAGTACAATCACAGAATCAGGGAACAGAACTGGGATAGTGGACCTACCCAGGAATTAGGTCTTTAAAGGCAGCCAACAAAGATAAAAGTCCAAGTTTGACAATTGCATGATCCTTATCTTTACAGATTTGAAACATGTCCTTCAGGGATTTAATGTTGGCCTCTGGATTAGATTGTAGAGCAATTCCCAACTCTGCAAGTTTGTGCTTCTTACTTTCAAATCCTTCTTCAGCAGTAAGATCTTTTTTAACCTCATCCTACAGAAGAACGAAGTTATAAGATATACAGAAACTAATAAATGTATATAATTAAATAACAATAAATAATAAATATATAAATAAAAGACATAGGAGGAGAGCAGCAGAAGCTCAAAACATAACCAACAAATACAAAAAAGTTTACTTAAAGAAGTCAAATTAGTTGAGCAATTACTAACTCTAGTGTTTGAGGTTGACATGCACATTAAAACTTCCATGATATTACAACTTACATGTGTAAGGGCCTATCTGTGAGGGCCTTATCATGAGGAGGGGAATTATATAAATGGTTACGAGGAAATATACAGCTTGCATAGAAGAATTACTGATGGTATATTATTTCATCAAATAAGAAGAAAGCTAGTTCAATCAGACAGTACCAGCACTGCTGCTTGTGGGCTTGGTTCCACTTCAACTTCAACTTCAGGTGTAACAGAATCTTTTCCATGTTTTTTTGCCTCTTTCCGGAGTTTCTTAAGCTTTTCCCTCCTTTCAGCCTTTGTCAACTTAACTATGCCTTTATCTGCAGCATCATCCTGACCAGGTCCCTCCAGATCATTTTCAGGTTGTTTCAAGTTCTTTGGTGCTGTTCCATGGAAAGAATTGAAAAGCATCACCACTCAGTATAACATTCAAACACATTATAATGACAACTTGCCCCACCGCCATCCTTCAAAAACTATAGATAAAAGAGTATAAGGTACCTTTTAGATAATGGAGATTTCCAGATGAGTCTTTTATGGGAAGAGCATCAACAGGATCAACTTCAATCCCACTACCCTCCTTTTCTTTCAGCGAGGACTTCTTTCTTCGCTGCTCATACAAAGCTTCCACAGTGTCCTCCTTTACATCAGCAACACGAGTAACATGCCTATGCATAAACAGAAATGCAGATCAGGTACAAACAAAAGCAAACTAAATCAATACAAGAAAAGAAACATCACCACACATTAAATCCCGTTTATATTAGCAAAACAAAAAAAAGGCTCTACCCCGTTCACAGCTGAGAACATTACAATTGAACCATTCCACTTACAAAATCACAAACCTTTGTCTTTATCTATCTAAACGTGCAAAAAATTACAAGGCCCCATTTCACATAAGATTAAAATAGACCCGAGTAAACGTACATAACTTATCTAACCCAAAAATCTTAAGAGTTGAGAGCTTATAATTCCATACACTTCATAAGCAAAAGAGAAACCAGAGCACTGACCCAAGTAACCAATCAACAAAAGCACAAAACTTTGTCACTAAAAACAGATATTCAATCCAAAAATGTAAACACAAGTTCACATAAATGATAACAATGCAAAACAGAGATCAAGTAACTATCCCAAACCCAATACCAGTCCCAACCCCAAACACCAAACCAATCAAAATCCACAAAACCCAAAAGTGAATTGAAGATTCTGAGCATGAAAGTGAGGGAAGGGAACGAACTTGGTGATGGAGGTGGTGTCCAATGTGGAAATGAAGCCGACGTAGTCCTTGTTCTCGCTGACGAAGGCCGTGTCCTCTTCGGAGACTTCGATTTCGTCATCGGAGACGTCCGGCGGGAGCTGTGGCGGTAGGATTATCTTTTTGTTCCTCATTGCCTCAAACTTTGCTCCTCGTTAGGGTTTTCGGTTTTGGTTCTCTTCAAAGGAATACAGAAGATGAATCTGAGCTGGTTGGGTTTATTGGCCCAGTTTCTTAGCCAACTTTCTTGGCCCAGTTTCTTAGCCCACTTTGAGTTTTTCTTTTCTGAACCAAAATATCAAAGCAGTATTGATACTTGAAAATTTTTAAAAATGATTGTGAAAATTGATAAATTTATCAATTTTGAAGAGATAATTAGTTAAAATTTAGCTAATATAAAATTTTAGCATACTGTTAGAGCAAAATGCTTAAATTTTGCTATTTAAATATTGTTAAATTTAATAATACATTTATCAATACTATTGAAGATGTAAAGATTTGTAAACTGTTAGCATATGTGGCGCAGTCACCACATGTAATGGCCAAGCTTGCTTATGCTATGCAGCTGGTCTCAAAGGTTTTGATTCTCGCTTTTAGTAATATTCCCATTATTCCGTTTAGTTGCAGAGATTTTCAGTTTAATATACTATTGATCAAAGTAGATTCGTATTTGATGTGAAATAGACGTTGGCGATTGTCTTTCGAACTGTGGGTAGATGTGCCATGATCAATTTTCTAGAATCTATTATGCGAGTCAATGAAGTGCACCTTGATGATTTTTTATGTGAATATCACAGTTTGAGTACCACAAAGGCTTCATTCTACACATGTGAAATATTTTAACTATGCACTGCAATATAATGTCTGACCGCTTTAACTGTTTTGGGGGTTAGAACTTAGATGGCAATACTTAACAAGGCAATAACCACTAAGACACTTGCCATAGTTATTAGTTAAGTGTCTGACTTGCAAATGAGAACAACATATAAGTTTCTTTTATTGTTTTTTATTTAAATTTGACGAACATTGAAAAAGAGAAATTTTTCCTCTCAAAAAAGACGAAAATGTCACACAATAAACAATAGACAACAGACACGTCTCTACCTTTTTTTTCTTTGTAAAGTTCTCTAACGTAACAGGCTCAACGTTTTCTCATTCTCATTTTTTGTGTGGAAACTGTCACATATTTGTTTTTCTTTTGTGTCTATATATTGATGTGCCATGACATTAAAGTCTGCCTGGACCTCTCTCCTCACCGTCCAACGTATACCTCCTCCGGTGGTGTCGCCTTGTTTGGTAGTCCAAAATCAACGGATCACCGCCGACATGAGATTAAATCGCAGAGCAACCAAATCTACTGCAAATAATTACTGCTATAAGAAATCCGGAGCAGACAGTCACGAGAATGCTCTCTTCCCCAATACACAGCATCTCTGTTGGAGCTGGCAGAGTCGCAGCTAGCAGAGACAACACTGCCATATATAGCGCCAGCCATCCCATACCGATGCTGTAAAAACTTCCTTGCAGAGCGATCCAGGCCTTCAGATGATGATCGATCTCTAATCGATGCCATGCAGTTAGGTTTGGTTGCTTGAGAGAAATTGAGGGGCTCTCATAGATCCTTCGATTCCTTTATATCTTTGAACTTAGAAAAAGCATTGAAGTGTTAGAAGTTAACCTATGGCCTTGTCACGTACACAAGAATGGTAATCGCCACACAATATACATGATCGAAGAGACTAGTAGCAAGCTATAGTCGGGTGGTCCATTTTCATATGATACTTGCTAGCTGCTATTGACATTTCAACTCCTGTTACGACCAGGAGATTCCAAGTATGTCATAAATTGGGGAAGGTTTTATTCAGTTCGGTTGCACCAATCCTATAATGGTGTGATTGTGACGGACAAACCAAGCTTTGAAAACAAGGCTTCCCCCATGCCCTTTGAAGTCAATTGGTTTGGTTGATGTTAAGATATTGAGGCTAAAATCTTACCAACATCTTCATCGTTCAATATGTAGATGTATATATATATAGATCATTTCTACAAAATTTCATCAAATTTAGTGATCGTTAAGGCTTTAAAATAATTAAAATCATTTGACGGATCAAATCTGTCAAACTTGAACCATTAATGTCTATAATTTTGATTCACAATTTTGAACATCTTAACTATCACTGATTTGGATGAAATATATATATATATATATATATATATATATATAGTTTTTCTTAAGTAAGGATGTTCTTACATTGGGTTTGATAAGGATTTCTTGAATTGGTCAACTTTTATATCAAATTTTCTCCTCTTAACCGTTTATAATATATATATATATATATATATAGATCATCTCTGCAAAATTTCAGCTCACTTAGTGATCGTTATGACATTTAAAACTGTGATTTACAAAGAAGACCATGAACGGTTCTGATTGAACAAATTCGGTTCGTTCATTGTTGATAAGCCTAAAAATAGACTTATAAATAAACCCTACAATCACAATTAAGTTGTCAATGGTAGTATAGAAAAATAGGGGTCTCCCGTAGAGGATTGTGTCTAAATCACCAATTTAAGACTCGATTTAATAGTTTATTACACCCATTTTTCAATCACATTTTTTCATCTCAACCGTTCAGTTTATAGGTTTATATAAGTAGATCACTTCTACAAATTTTCAATCAAATTGGTGATTGTTAAGACATCGAAATAGATTAAATCAATGGATGGTCCAAATATGTCAAACATAAACCGTTCAAGTTTATAATCGGTGAATCACTTTTATGAATGCCTTAACGATTTTCAATTTGTATGAAAATTTGTAGAGATGATCTACTCATATATATCTACAAACAAGACGGTCGAGATGTGAATATGAGATCGAAATTATGGTGAAACAAAAATGTCCTCAACAAGAAGGTATTCATTGGATCCTCTCTTTATACATATATATATATATATATATATTATGAACGATTAAGATGAGAAAATTTAATCAAAAAACGGGTTAAATTAAAAAACTACGCACCAAATTTATGATAAGGCTAATATATATATAGTCACGACGTCCGCAAAGGGCTAAATTGCGGATGGCTACGTGTCACACGCACAATCAACTTCAGTTATCAGATGGGTCCCACCCACGTTTCTCCTCAATCTTTTGTTTTTTTTTTCTGGTGTGAACCATCTTCTCGCCTATCTCTCATCCATTTAAACCCAGAACTCACCCTCCTCCTTCCTTCCTTCTCTGCAAAACCCAAACCCACCATTTAATAAAGCCCCAACCTTCAGCCGCCACCATCGCCTTCTCCGTCCTCCTCGTCTGCTACCGCAAACTCACCCGCAACCACATCTCCCCCGAAGCTGACTCCAAACCCCATCACCACTTCTCCTACTCCCTCCTCCGACGCGCGCCTCCTTCTCCCCCACGCGCTACCTCGGCCAAGGTGGCTCCGGCTCCGTCTTTCCTCGGAACTCTCCCTCACACTGGCCAAGACGTCGCCGTCAAGTTCATGGACTCCGGGTCCCTCCAGAACGAGCTCTTCTTCTTTATTAAATGATGGGTTTGGGTTTTGCAGAGAAGGAAGGATGATGTTGTTGCTGGCAACAATGATAATGATGTGGAGTCTGAAAGGGAGGGGAAGGCTAGTTTAGAGAGACCGGATCGGAGACAATACCGAAGATTTGAGAAGATGAAGAGTGTGGGACCCGCATAATTTTGTTGAATGTTTTAACCAGCCCATGAATGATTGCCACGTAGCACGTCCACACAATTTCAATTTCACGGACGTCCTGATCGGGTCTATATATATACTAAGAATATTTATTGAAAATTAAAATTGAAATACAACTTGTTTAAAATCAAAATATGCATGAAGGTTTTGATGCTGGTTACAAAGGAAGGGAAATGAGAACTATTAACTAAGACAGAAAGATCTTAACTCATGAGAGCTTCTGGTGTTTGGCTGAATGAAAATGAAGTCTGGAAAATAAGTCCTCTTGAAATGAAGGATGAATGCTCCTTATATAGACTACTGGACTATTGATTTAGTCAATTGCGCTAACTGCTGGATCGTTGCTTTATTGAATATCGGAGAATCTTTTATTGTGTAGCAAAATGACAAAACAGGAAGCAGCACAATTAGTTGTGTTTTGCCATGTGGATGAACAGTAAAAAATGATTTTACTATTCATGATATATATATATATATATATATATACGGACTCATTTCTTCTTACATGTCTGTGACTCCGGTTCATCATTTATTTACTATTGCATACGAAAACACCTTGCTCATTATTGTTGGTCGTTCATTTCATTCATGTGACACGACTGTTCCACCTGAAATCGATCATCTTGTTGAACGGGAACTATGCTAGCCGCCGCTCGCTCTCACGCACACGTTGGCTTGAAAGCTTGATATAACTCGTTTCAAATACAATGATAAATGCATGCCATAATATTTATTGTGTTCACCAAGCCAAAACCCTAGCTATAAATCCGAATAATGCATAGAATTGAAATAACATGACAGTAGCAGCTGGGGTTACGTATGAGACTGGTGACCCTGCTGCACCATTTAATGTCGATCGTCCAAACTGATCGATTGCTTGCAGCTCTCAACTTCGATATCCATAATGAAGGCGTTCACATCATTTTACTTTTTATATGGTCTATAGTTGAGATGCTTTTATTCATATGATAACGATCGATGTTCTACATGTACGTATATGCTTTCCAATGGTCGCTACGTACGTGTTCTAACTTCAACACGAGAGGGTACGTGAGAATTTTGATCGCATTAGATGGTTCAATTCGACCGATTATATATAGAGATCATTGAATATATGTGCACCGTAGCTTGGAGAAAATGTAAAACAGTCGTTTAACATCGATCTGGTTCGTTTATTCATATCTATGCATTTCAATTGAACACGCACCTACAATGTTTTTGTTAAATATGTCTGTATATAATATAGTACACATACAGCGTATGTCTATATTTATATGGATTATGGGAAATATGTTAGATCAAAGACAGGCTCTTAATATAGAAGATATTTTCTGTACAAGCAGGTGATGCAGCTTTTAAAGCTATAGCCGGAATGAGATAGAGAAATTCTTTACCATCCTTCTTGGCTAAGCATGATCTTACCATAAATTTGATACGGATTTTCTTAATTTGACCCACTTTTGGATCAAATTTTTTCATCTTAACCGTTCATAATCTAGATATATATATATATATATATGTATAGATCATCTCTGCAAAATTTCAGCTGATTTGGTAATCGTTAAGACCTTAAAAACGTACAAATACAGTGAACGAACCAAATCTGTTCTACCGGAACCGTTCGTGTTCTTCTCTGTCAATCATAGTTTTGAATGCCCTAACTATCACCAAATGAGCTGAAATTTTACAGAGATGATCTATACATATATATATATCTAGATTATGAACAGTTATGATGAAAAAATTTGATCTAAAAGTTGACAAATTTAAGAAATCCTTACCAAACTCAAGGTAAAGACATCCTTACCTAAGAAAAACTATATATATATATAAGAAAAATTATATATATATATATATATATATATATATATATAAACTACGGTCTAGATGTGAATATGTGATCGAAAAGTGAAGTAAAATGAAGAAGTCATCAACTAGTCATTGACTTGGCTGTTAGAGATGAGAGATCTCACATTTAAAACAGGATAAATAAAATATAACTTATTTATAGGTGGATCATTCCTAATTGTATCGAGACATTTTGTGATTAAAACCTAACACCTTAAAAGTGGTTAAGTTAGGATAATATCGGTACAAAGATGATCCACGGGTCACGCTTGTCGCTGTTTGACTTGGTATCAGAGCAAAGATCCAACAATACTTTGTCTCTTAGTTTCTACTATTAAGAAAAATCTCTATTAGGGTTTTTTTTCTATTAACGGCGTCGTTTGATCGTTGCTTTTTTGTGTGTATGGACGTCTCCATGAACAACATATTGTCTTCATCTTCTACAATTTCTCTTGAGTACCCAACAATTGATTTGGGAACCCAAGGATCAACGCTATTCTAGGTCGTATTTTGGTCGTGTTTCTCAACTTCAGCTGCTTCCGCATCAACCGACATTCCTCTCTTTTCCAGCATCTACATAGACCAGACGACGTCGGCCTTTCTTCAGTACCCGAACACATGCGTTCCCAACCTAGGCTTCGCATCAACCAGCGGGTCTTACCACTTCAGCTAGATCGCCGCCATCGTTGAGGCCGCATCCATTTTCGGTCAGAACCGCCTTCATCTTCTTCTTCGAAACTCAGATCGCCACCACCTTCTGCTCGTCGTCGCCGTCTTCTCCATCGAAGCCCAAGTGCCGTCATCTTCTCCTTATGTGTCTTGATCAATTTCAGGTCTCAAGGTTCCAGCTTCTGCCTGACCTAGAAGCCAACTCTGCCAGCGACAACGCCAAACCCGCTCCAGCTTCTGCCATACCTGCTTCTGCCCGACCCGCTTCAACTTTTGTCCGACTCACTCCAGAAGCCAAGTGCAATATCTGCTAAGCTTGGCCCAAATTCATCAGGCCCAACCTAGCCCAGCTGACTTCTCAAAACAAAAGAGAGTCTCATGTGTACATCAAAAATTTGAGTCCTTAGGTGTCGGAAGAAGAGCTCGAAGCTAAGTACCGCAAATTTGGAACTATAGGGAGGATATGGGTTGCAAAGAAGCCATCAGGTTTCGCTCTCATCGATTTTCATAACAAGGATGCTAAGAATGCTATTCGTGAGTTAGATGACTACAATGACTGGAGGGTTGAACTGTCATACAACTTTATACGTGTAGTGAGGCACGACCTTAATAATGGTAATACTTCTGTGACCAGAAAACCACGAGGAAGTGGTAAGATCGGTATGACTTTGAAAATCTCTGATTTTGTTGGTTCTGATACTTGGATTATTGATTCTAGTGCCACCGATCATATGACTTATGATAAATCCTATTTTACCGAGTCGTCGACCCCTCTCGTGTCATATGTCACTAATGCTAATGGTGAAACTTTTCTTGTGTTAGGAAAATGGTATGTCTGTATTACTCATACTTTAGAGCCACATAATGTTTTATATGTACCTGATTTGTCTCATCACTTGATTTCTGTTCCCCAGTTGAATACAGAGTCTTGATGTTCTGTAACCTTTTATCCTATGCATGTGATTTTTTAGGATCTTCTTACCATGGAGTTTGTCGGTCGAGGGTATTTGAGGGGAAGGTTGTTTCACTTGGACTAGACATCTGCACGAGAGAAACTTGGAGCACAGCCTCGCACTACTTTGACTTCGAGCTCTATCCAGTTAAGTTAAATTTGGTTGTGGCACTGCCGCTTAAGGCATCCATCTTTCAGGCTTATGAAAAAGTCTATGTCTTCTTTATTTATTGGTGTGAATAAGTCTTCCCTAGACTGTGAAACATTTATCTTGGTCAAGAGTCATCGTGAAACCTATTCTTCGAGTTTTACTAGGAGAGGTTTTCCTTTTGAAATAATTCATTCAGATGTTTGGGGACCTTCCAGAGAGCCTACCATGTCGGGTATGCGATACTTTGTCTTGTTTGTAGATGATTGCACACGATTGTCATGGGTTGATCTCCTTAAAACCAAAGATGAAATTTTTCCAGCTTTTCAAGTTTTTTGTACTCTTGTTGATACACAGTACAATAGTACCATAAAAGTTCTTTGCTCAAACAATGGGGAGGAGTATGTTAATCAGTTTTTCCAAACACATGAAATTATTCATCAGACTACATGTCCACAAACATCAGAAAAACAGAGTATCTGAAAGAAAAAAACCTTCATCTCCTAGAAATGGCTCGTGCCATTCTTTTTAGTTCTCATATTTCTAAATATATTTGGGGTGATGCAGTACATGCTTCCGCTTATCTTATCAATCATCTTTCATTTAGTGTTCTTCAAGGAAGGATTCCTTTTGAGGTTTTTGCATCTCATGTTCTCATTCTTTCATTTCATAATCTTCATGCCCGTACCTTTAGTTGTGTTGTTTTTGTTCATGTTCCTAAAATCCAGATGTCTAAGCTGGATGCCCGGGCGATTAAGTGTGTGTTTGTTAGCTATGGGGAACATCAGAAAGGCTATAAGTGTTACCATCCGCCCACCAGAAAGTATCATGTCACTATAGATGTCACTTTCTTTGAACATATGAGTTATTTTTCTTCATCTGATACTGCTCTTTAGGGGGAGAATTTATATTTTGAAGAGTTGTATCACAGTGATGAGGAGAAATCAGAAGAAGTGGAAGGAGATACATTGATGGGTCCAGTTGAGATCATTGTTCCGTCAATTTCTGAAGAATAGGTTCATCCAGAAGTAGAGGTTCAACAAGAAACAAAAGCACCGGTTTCAAGCACTGAAAATGTAATTGAAGGCATAACTGCCCTTCATGCCATTGATCATACCCTTGATCCACAAATTGCTGGTACTGAATATCACTCATTTGAGGTATGTCACCTTAGTGATACTAGTAATAGTGACTCTGATAGTGGTCAATATGTGTTACAAATAGGTATATTCGAAGTCAACCACCCAAAAGATATGAACCCACTCTTCAAGCTAAATCAAAATACCTAGTAATCAATTACATGTCCACTAAGAGATTATCTAAGTTATATGCATCATTTGTGAATCAAATATCTGCTGTATCAGTACCTAACAAAGTGTAAGATGCATTAGGAGATCCAAAGTGGAGGAAAGCAATGGAAGAAGAAATGGAGGCATTACAGAAGAATGATACATGAAAACTTGTGTCTCCAATACATGGAAAGAAGATCGTAGGTTGTCGTTAGATATTTACTGTAAAACATAATGCAGATGGATCAGTAAACCGGTACAAAATACGTCTTGTTGCAAAGGGGTTTACTCAAACATATAACATAGATTATGATGGGACATTTGCTCATGTTGCCAAGATGAATACTATTTGTGTTCTACTTTCTTTTGCAGCTAGTTTAAATTGGTCACTTCGACAGTTTGATGTCAAGAATGTGTTTCTTCATGGAGAGTTAGCTGAAGAGGTGTACATGAGCCTTCCACCTAAGTATGTAGCTGCTTCTCCTGGTGAGTTTGAATGCAAATTAAGAAAGACTTTGTACAGTCTCAAACAGTCACCTCGTGCTTGGTTTGAGAGATTTTCGTAGTAATGCATAAGGTTGGTTACAGACAGAGTAATTCAGACCATAGCTTGTTTCTCAAGAATCAACAAGGGAAGGCAACAGACTTAATTATTTATGTCGATGATATGGTAATCACTGTCAATGATATTGTTGAGATAGATAGATTACATAGAAATTGAGGTGAAGGACTTGGGTGAACTCAAGTACTTCTTAGGAATTGAGGTAGCTATGGGAAGAGAAGGGATATACTTGTGCCAGAGAATGTACATACTTGATTTGTTGACAGAGAAAGGTATGTTGGATTGCAGACCTATTGACACGTCCATTGAGCAGAACCATCGTCTAACAGAGTATCCAGACCAGGTACCTACTGTTCGAGCCCTCTATCAGAGGTTAGTTAGACGCTTGATTTACTTAACTCATACTAGAGCAGATATTTCATATGCAGTGAGTGTTGTGAGTCAGTTCATGTATAACCCGAGCGAGAGTCACATGGATGTTGTTGTCAGCATTTTAAGGTATTTAAAGTCAGCTCCAGGAAGAAGAGTAATGTTTTCTAAACACAACAACATTCTTAATGTTTATGGGTTCACAGATGCAGATTGAACGGGTAATATTACTGATAGGAGGTCAACATCAGGTTAATTTACCTTTGTGGGAGGTAATTTGGTTACATAGAAGAGTAAGAAATATAAAGTTGTTGCATGATCTAGTGCTGATGCTGAGTATAGAGATTTAACTCATGGATTGTGTGAGCTGTTATAGCTGAGAAATCTGTTACGTTATTTGGGTGTCAAACCCAAAAGTGTTATGCAGTTTTACTATGATATCAAGACAACAATTGATATATCACAGAACTCAGTACAACATGATCGTACTAAGCATGTGGAGGTTGATCGACACTTCATAAAAGAAAAGCTAGATTGCAAGATTATTAGCTTTCCTTTTGTTCATACTGAAGAGCAGCTTGCAGATATATTCACCAAAGGAGTATCTAGAAATGCATTCTATGACTCACTAGGCAAGTTAGACATGGTTGATGTATATGCGCTAACTTGAGGAAGGGTGTTAGCGTGAGTTAGAATAAGAATGTTAATATATTGTAGTTATGTCGTAGAATTCATTCTCCAATCTCATTATATTTGACTTGGTATTAGAGTGGGTCTCACTCTAGTTGTGTCTCAATGGTTGGTTGGTCAGATTGGTGTGACATATGTACACGTGCTAAACCCTTGAGTCTGGTTACACGTGAAAGTTAGTGTTTGAGTGGATTGTCACTAAATGTTCCAATGTGGGTTGGGTTGGCTGTCAGATTGGTTTAGACATTTGTACACGTGCTAAACCCTTGAGTCTGATTGCACGTAAGGGTTGGTGTTTGAGTGGATAGGGTGACATAGATTCACGTGCATACCTTGTGAGAGGAAGTGTTGGAGAGGAGAGATCTCACATCAGAAACAGAATAAATAAAATATAACTTATATGTGGATGGATCATTTCTAATTGTACCGAGGCCTTTTGTGATTAAAACTCAATACCTTAAAGGTGGTTAAGTTAGGACAATATCAGTATAAGGATAATCCACAGGCCACGCTTGTCGTTGTTTGACTTTAGTGATCTTACTTAGAACCCCTCTTGTTCCCTTGCATATAATGTCCTCAACATTTCTAATCTCCGGCTCCGTTACTAGGTGGGAGGGATACCGAAAGATGTAGAATGAGCCGAAAGACATCACTACCAGCATAAACATCATAGCCAACGAATCCAAAAAAACATGTCGACGAATTTTTTTCGTCGGCTAAAGTGGACTTTAGTTGACAAAAAAAAATTCGGCTAAGTTAAATTTTTGTCGGCTAATGTGGACTTTTAGACAACGAAATATTTGTTCGTCAGCTAAACTAATTTTTTCATTGGCTATAATCTGTAAACTATAGCTGACGAAATTATTCATTTCGTCAGCTAAAGGTTCTTATATTTGCAGATCTAGACAGCAGCGTATTTGAAAAAAAAAAATGGGAGAAAAAGTTTGGGTGTCATCAAAATATGTCTAAAATTAGTTTGTGGAGCTATATATAGGTACGCATATGTGTATATATGTTGATTTTGAGTTGATTTAAGAGTTTTATATGAGTTAGATACTATTGATTTTGAGATTTATTTGAGTTAAAGTAATGGATTTTGAGTGTGATTGAGTTGATCGATTTTGATTTGATAATATATATGAAGTTGTTGTTAATAAGTTGTTGATTTTGATTGAGTATATATATGTTAATTAATTTAATTATAATATTGTGCTGAAGCATGATATGAATTAATTAAGTTATTGATTATATATGTTGATTATAATTTTGTGATAATTGATGTGTTGATATATAATATTGTTATGTAATTAGTAATTAGTATATATATGTAAAACATATATATATATATATATTTATGTGTTATTTATTAATTTGTTATTAATTCATTGTTGTAGAATACTAAATGATTTGAAATTTTGTATATGGAATTAATTAATTAATTAGAGTTATACATATATATTTTGTTATCTTTTTAGGATATGGATAAGAGTTCGTTGCATTTCGTTTCCAAAATGAGACAAAGATATGGTAAATAAGTTATTAGTTTTATTGAATATGTGCTGCCTAATGCTAACGGGAATACAATTTTCTATTGTCCATGCACGAAATGTCAGTGTCGCAGCGATATGCATCGATTTGCGATTGATAAAGTATGACAACACCTGAAGAGTAACGGGTTTTGAGAGAAGTACGCATGTTGGATATATCACGGTGAAACATCATCAGAGGGTCTGCATGATCATGGGTAATATTCTGAGACGGACATTACATCCAAGGATCTAACAACAGCATTCATCAACGATATGTTTCCTTATTAGAGAGGTGTATGCTCTCAAGGACAGTATAAGCTTGAGCC
The DNA here is from genome assembly GCA_951800085.1 of Comarum palustre. Lineage (NCBI taxonomy): Eukaryota > Viridiplantae > Streptophyta > Magnoliopsida > Rosales > Rosaceae > Comarum > Comarum palustre. Next base: position 18,979,741 of record OX637582.1, read on the forward strand.
GGTGCAGCCCTTCCCTAGAGTTGTTAACACTGCTGGTATTGACAAGTACAACAAATTGTTTGTTTTCCAACAAACCCCTGTGTACCCCGGTTGTCAGAAGACGGTTCTTGAAAGTGTGATGGACGTAATGAAGATTAAAGTTGAGACAAAATCGACCTTGAAGGTTGTTGATGATTATCTGCAGTACACTGCTTCGATGCTGCCTCACGGTCATCGTCTTCCTACCACTCATCATAAGGTCTGATGTATCTTGAAAGATCTTGGGTTTCCTACATCAAGATCCATGCATGCAGATATGACTGTGTTCTCTTCTAGGGTAAAGATCCAGAAGGGAATGACCTTGGTGGCCTTGACGCATGTCCGGTATGTCAGAGTGATAGGTATAAGCTGACTCCTGCAGACAATAGGAAACCTGTGAAGGTACTTCGGTATTTCCCGTTAAGGGATAGACTAGAGCGGTTGTACATGTCATCATCACACACGAACAAAGCTATGAGATGGCATGCTGATAGGTAATTGCATGACGAAGATACCCTTATATACCCTGCTGACGGGGAGGCTTGAAAGCATATAGATAAGGAGTTTCCTCATTTTGCGTCAGAGGTCTGAAATGTGAGGCTCGAGCTCTTATCCGACGGGTTCAATCCTTTTGGCAACATGAGTCTTCAATACAGTGTATGACGGTGTTTGGTACCGTACAATTTTCCTCTATGGATGTGCATGAAGAAGGAATATAATATGTTAAGTTTGTTGATTCCGGACCAGGTTATCCAGGGAAGTGTCTCGTTGTGTATTTGAGACCCTTGATTGAAGAGTTTAAGTTTTTTTGGAACGTTAGTCATTCCACTTATGACAAGTACATGCACGAGATGTTTCAAATGCATGCCATGGTTATTGGTACCATCAGTGATTTTCCTGCCCTTGAGATGTTGTCGGGCAACGTTGTTGGGGATACAATGCTTGTCCAGAGTGCCTTAGCGATGAGGGGAACAAGATATGCAAATTGGTTCACTGTACTCTCCTTCCATATGATCACGAATGGCGGTTCGATGACAAGGCATTTGATGGGGCTGTAGAAAACGGTGTGCCTCCCAGAAGATGGACGGGGAAAGAAATTGTAGTAGTGCTTAATGAGTACCATTTTAGGCAGCTCAGCAATGATCCCAATATTGTGACACAATACCTGAAAGACCCGACATGTACAAATTTTGGACACATAAGCGCATATTCTGGGAACTCCCATACTGGAGTAAGTTGTTGATCAGGTGCCTTAGCGATGATTGCAACAAGATATGCAAATTGGTTCATTGTACTCTCCTTCCATATGATCACGAATGGCGGTTCGATGACAAGGCATTTGATGGGGCTGTAGAAAATAGTGTGCCTCCCAAAAGATGGACGGGGAAAGAAATTGTAGTAGTGCTTAATGAGTACCATTTTAGGCAGCTCAACAATCATCCCAATATTGTGACGCAATACCTAAAAGACCAGACAGGTACAAATTTTGGACACATAAGCGCATATTCTGGGAACTCCCATACTGGAGTAAGTTGTTGATCAGACACTACCTAGATGTGATGCACATAGAAAAGAATGTGTGCGACAGTGTGGTGGGAACAATGCTGAACTTGGAGAGGAAGACGAAATACGGTCCTAAGGCACGCATTGATCTTTAAAAAATGGATATACGATGACATCTGTGGTTGAAGGAAGGGAAGAAAAAAAATCCTCAAGCTCCTTACACCATGAAGCCTGACCATAAGAACTTAATTTTCAGGTGGAAGAGTTCTGTGAAGTATCATTCGGGCTATGCAGGAAATATAGCCCGGTGTGTAAACTTTCAAAACAATAAGATGTACGGGTTAAAGATTCATGACTGTCATATCTTGCTACAATGTCTCTTCCCTGTTTTCAATCGACCGTTCATTCCCCGTCAAGTGGTGGAGCCGTTAGTAGAATTGTCAAGATTCTTCCACAAGTTATGCACAGGGGAAGTGAAAAAAAATTTGAACTTCAGGAAATGCAAGAGGACATTATTTATATCATGTGTAAATTTGAGAGGATATTTTCTCCAATTTTTTTTGACATCATGCCTTACCTGATGATCCATCTTCCCGAGCAATTGTTGCTTACTGGTCTAGTACACTATACTTAGATGTATCCCATGGAAAGTATGTTTTTACACCTGAATTTTTTATTATACATGTTAAATTTATAATCATAACACTTTAAAACAATTTATTTATAGGCAACTTGAAGACTACAAAGCTTATGTGATTAATAAATCCGTTCCTGAATGATGCATAGCTAAAGCATATATTGCGCACGAGTGCATTACCTACATGAAGTTGTATTTAGGAGCGTTGAAGGAACTCCACAAACCATACAGGTAGATGTACCGAAGTTTAACCTTTCCATAATCTCTAATGATGTTGAAGTTTATAGAATTTTGCTAGACTCCTACAAGTTGAAACCACATGAGCTAGTCATAGCCCATTGGTGGGTATTGATTAACTGTCCAGAAGTTGAATACTGAAAAGACATCCATTTATACTGTCCAGACATTGAAGGTGATCTCGACTACCACAACAAAGAGTTTGCAAACTATTTTGGCTGCTAGGTATGTAATTCTTTATTATTATTCATATCTCTTTCATTGCATAATTCTCCATATTTACAGTATATTGAATATTTGGTTACAGATTAACCATATTCAATTCGATGGTCACCCAAATTAGTTGCACGAACTAAGACTTCTAGCGATAACGCCGATAATGTCAAGAATTTATCCGATATGCAAGGTGAATGGCATGTAATTTATATGTGAACAGAGAGACAACAGACAGAGAACACAAAATTCTGGGGTGATGGCGCATGGTGCGCAGAATGGATTTGACTATTACGGTGTTCTCGATTCAGTGGTGGAACTCGTTTATCGGCAAGACATAAAAGTGCATCTCTTCAAGTGTAGATGGTTTGATACTAGCAACTCGCAGAGCATGAAGATCAATTAGTACGGAATTTTATCTGAACACTGCTACAAGCTGTTACGAAGATGACCCGTTCGTTTTTGTCACATCAGTAAAACAAGTGTTTTAACTTGATGACCTTGTTAAGGGTGACGCGTAGAAAGTAGTCAACTTTGTGCACCCTCGAAACATTTATCGGGCGGCTACACTTGGAGAGGCCGAAGACGAGGAAGAAGATGTTACGTATGAAGAGCCCAGCGCAATAGGTATTCCTAACTCATCTCCAATTCGCCTAAATAATTTTAAAGCGGGTCGTTCGGTTCGAATTCGTAATTTAGACGCAAGACTTATTGATGTTGATCCAAATCAAAAAACAGACGAAGACTCTTGTGATGAGGAAATGTATAGATTGATAGAAATTAATTCTGACACCGAAGAAGACTCATCGGATGATTCCGATTACGAGCCTTCTTAGTTTGAATTTGTAATACATATTGATGTGTTTTATATGCTACAAGCTGTTGAATTAATAATTTTGTTTAATTTTGGTGATATATGAACTAGAAATTTGTATAATTTACATTAAACAGTCTGTTTTTATGTTTCACAAGTTTGATCATCACAATCACAACATGCAATCTAATGTTGTATTACTTGTTTACCAAGTGTTAAGTAAATGCTTCGTTTCAAAAACAAACTATACGTAGAAGCTTCAAACAAAAAAATGTCATGAAATAAGATATGACCGGAATGGTAAAATATGTCTATAGTTGAAAAATCACGTAATTCCGGTAGTCTCGGTGCTGATAGTTGCGGTCAATGAAATTTTCCATTCTTTCTCCTTAGAGATAGCCCTATTTTCGATGGTTATTTTTCATAAAATTTTTATACCACTGGTTGCGTCTCATCTATTTGAAACTATTTTCAGTTGAAGATCCGGTCAATATACGTAATTTAGACGGTCAAATTACCTAAATAAGTATAAAAGTACTATAGCCTACGAGTTTATTGAAAATTCGTCGGCTATAGGTAAATAAATTAAATTAAATGATAATAAAACAAAAAATGAAAATAAAATATAAAAATACTATAGCCGACGAATTTATTGAAAATTCGTCGGCGATAGTTAAATAAATAAAAAATTATAATTTAACATATAAATTGGAAATAATTAGATAAATAAATTATAAAGAAGTGGAACCCGAATCATTTTCAAATATGCCAAAACACCAAAACTGGCCATACTGGCCTCACACGAAAACTGGCCACCAAAACACCCATTTCATCCACTGTTAAATCAACACCGGTAGCTCTAAGCTCATAAAGAAGTGGAACACGAATCATTTTCAAATATGCCAAGGATAAAGAGGGATTGCGACTAAGTGCATCAGCTACCACATTAGCTCTTCCTGGATGGTACTCAATCGAGCAATCATAATCTTTAATTAATTCCATCCATCTCCTTTGACGCATATTTAAATCCCTTTGAGTGAACACATATTGCAAGCTCTTGTGATCAGTGAAAATTTGGCACTTGGCTCCATAAAGGTAATGTCTCCAAATTTTAAGAGCAAACACTACAGCAGCAAGCTCCAAATCATGGGTGGGATAATTTACCTCATGCGTTTTCAATTGTCTAGAAGCATAGGCGATCACTCTCCCATGCTGCATCAACACACCACCCAATCCGTGTTTAGAGGCATCACAATAGACTTCATATTCCCCACTATCATCTGGTAGTGCCAAAACTGGTGCACTAGTCAGACGCTCTTTGAGTTCCTGAAAACTTTGCTCGCACTTCTCAGACCATTCAAACTTAATTCCCTTCCTGGTCAATCTTGTAAGAGGAGCAGCAATCTTGGAGAAATCTTGAACGAAGCGACGATAATAGCCTGCTAATCCCAAGAAACTCCGAATCTCTGACACATTGGTGGGTCTACCCCAATTAGCCACTGCAGCTACTTTTTGAGGGTCCACACTAACACCTTCTTCCGACACAATGTGGCCCAAGAATCCCACTCTATCCAACCAAAACTCACATTTGCTAAGTTTTGCATACAGCTGAGCTTCTCTGAGAACTCGCAGGACCGTCCTTAAATGCTTGGCATGCTCCTTCAAACTCTTGGAGTAAACCAAAATATCATCAATAAACACGATCACAAAACGATCCAGAAATGGACTAAACACCCTATTCATCAAATCCATGAAGGCGGCGGGTGCATTAGTAAGTCCAAATGGCATCACTACGAATTCATAGTGTCCATACCGTGACCGGAAAGCAGTCTTGGGAATATCACTTTCCCGAATCCGCAACTGATGAAAACCCGATCTCAAATCAATCTTCGAGAAAACAGAGGCACCCCTCAACTGGTCGAATAAATCATCAATTCGTGGCAAAGGGTATTTATTCTTCACCGTCACTTGATTCAGCTTCCGGTAATCCACACAAAGTCTCATGGTGCCATCTTTCTTCTTAACAAAAAGTACAGGAGCACCCCAAGGGGACGTGCTAGGTTGAATAAAGCCCTTATTCACCAACTCCTGCAATTGAGTTTTTAACTCCTTCAATTCCGCAGGTGCCATTCTATAGGGAGCTTGAGAGATAGGGGCGGTTCTGGGAAGCACCTCGATGGTGAAATCGATCTCTCTTGCTGGCGGTAATCCAGGCAATTCGTCTGGAAATACATCTGGAAACTCCTTTACCACAGAAATGTCTTCCAGGTTCACTTCACCCTTCCTGGTATCTACTACATGTGCCAGGTAGGCTTGACAACCCTTGTTCAACAATTTCCTAGCTGTAACAGCGGAAATCACACAGTTTGGGAGAACATTTCTTTCCCCTTGAATGGTGACCTCAGGCTTCCCTGGACTCCTTAACACTACCTCCTTTCGGAAACAATCCACCATCGCCCTATGGGTTTCCAAGAAGTCCATCCCCAAAATCACATCGAACTCCACAATATCAAGAGGTATTAGATCAACCTCAAAACCGCAACTCTCTATCAGCACTTCACAACTCTTAAATATCCAATCTATCTTCATCACGTCCCCGGAAGGCAAGGACACGTGCCACTCCCCAGGAAGTGATAATGACGACACATTGGCATGTAAGGAAAATCTACTGGACATAAAGGAATGCGACGCTCCATGATCTATTAATGTAAAAGCGGGTCGGCCAAAAATTAATAACGTACCAATAATAACATCTGGAGAAGAGCGGCCCTCTTGCTGAGTCATGGCATGCAGTCTCGCATGCGTGGTAGGACGGCCTCTACTACCTCTGCTCTGCTGTGTGCCGCCTCTAGTCTGTGTCACAGAGGGGGTACCACTACTAACAGTACCGGAATGCGTCTGCCCCATAGTCTGGGCAGGTGCCAATGCTGCTCCCTGACTCAAGAGAGGACAATCTCTCCTGAAATGACCTGTCTGCCCACACTGATAGCACTGACCATGTACCCACTGACTCTGCTGAAAACTCTGGGACGGTCTCTGACTCTGCTGCACACTCTGACCTCCAGAAGGCCCACTCTAGCTGCTAGATCCTCTTCTAAACCCCCTAGAGGTCTTCTTGAAGAAGCTCTTAAGCCTCCCTCGGAATCCTGACCCGGATCCTGTGCTGCTACCAAAGCCACTCCCAGCAGAGGATACTGAACTAGACCTCGTCAGCGATCTTCTAGCTGAGCCAGAACCCGCAACTCCAACATCTGAAAGCCGGCCATAAGAAAACTGCTGGGCCTCAAGATTAAGAGCAGCCATCACTGCCTCCATGAATGATGCATATGGTACAGCCGTCATCTGTGTAGTGTAGATACCACCAAGGCCTCTAACAAACTGATAGACCTTATCCTGCTCTGTCTTTACTAACTCAGGAACGTAATAGGCCAGCTCCCTAAAACGCTGCTCAAACGCCGAAACCGACATGTCATCACTCTTCCTCAAATTTAGAAATTCTTCCCTCATGCGGTTCATGTGTGCTCGGCTGATATAACGCTCCTTAAAATGGGCGGAAAACTGCTCCCAGGACATCTGCTGAGCTGCATCACCCACCCTGCGGCTTACATCAAGCCACCAATGCCAAGCTTCCCTCTCCAGGAACTGCGTAGCTATCGCCACCTTCCTTTCCTCTGGACAATCTACTATTCGGAACATCTTTTCGGTCTCCTCCAACCAACTGAGTGCCTCCATGGGTTCACTAGCATGGGTAAACACTCTAGCACCATGCTTGCGGGCCTTCTCATAGTTAAGCTCAGAACTCATACCAGAGCGGATACCCTGCACTAGCCGCTCTAACAAACCCGCTCCCATAGTAGCTGACTCTTCACTTCCTCTTCCAGAAGGAGGAGGAAGTGGGTTTTCTCCTTCCGGTGGAGGGGAAGGATTCTCCCTCCGAGCTCGGCCACGCGCTCGGCGCATAATTACACCTAAAACCAAGATATTTAGTACCATGTAAAACACATAATACTATGATAGCTACTGCAAATACCCGATGATCACTTCGTATCATAAGCATAAATGCTGATGGATCCGCCGCAGTCGGTCCATCACTCTATAGATACTAGTTTCACACAAGGTATAAGCAGTAACAATTAGGAAAGGAATCGAATAACCTAGTGCTCTGATACCAATGACAGGACCCATCCCGAGATTTCCTAGTAAATCCTAAAATGACTCCTGCGGGACCCACCTATAAGGGCAGTTACCGAAATTTCGGCATAATGTCCCCTAAAAGTGAGTAACCCTTCACCTAGAAACAAAGTTAAAAAAACAGGCAGTACACTTCTAATTCCATCTCCCCTTCCTTATTGAGCCATCCTGCTCACATAACATACAACCACCTCCACATATAACAACCACAATAACAAAACATCTTTCTACTTAATAATCTTCAACAAAATAAAAGTCAGAAATTCTTGGGATAATACTGAATAAGTTCCGTAAATAGTCTATACACTACCCCGAAACATAGTGATAATACACCCCGGTTATCAGAGCTCTAATACAAAGGAGGAAAAGAACACTTGTAGGTTTTCAGAAAACCTACTAGTGAAAACTGTGTGGAGAGCTAACTACTCTGCGCCTCCTAATTTGCTGGCCGAACTCTGCAGTCTGGGCATTTTAAGAAAAACAAGGGCCCAGGGGAGAAACATGGAAAAATGTTAGAGTGAGTGGACGAAAAATAATCCATGGAACACTAAAAATTCACCACAATAAATAAAACCAATGCTTCATGCTCTCCCAAAGATTTATGGATTTAAATAACATTTATGCATGCCCACAATTACTAAAATTCCACAAATGCATGATAAAATAACCAAGTAAGGATTATGGGAAGAGAAATGTTCACAACATAATAAGTCTGACCTCTCAGACTAGGGTCGGAGCTAAGAGCTCTAGTTGCGCCCTCACGCTATGCTAGCTAGATAAAATAATACGGTCAACCCTTGTAATATCAACCTGACCTCTCAGGCTTGTCTGTCCTCTCAGACCAGGGTCGGAGCTAAGAGCTCTAGATAAAGTGATAACGGTCAACCCTTATAATATCAACCTGACCTCTCAGGCTTGTCTGTCCTCTCAGACCAGGGTCGGAGCTAAGAGCTCTAGATAAAGTGGAAATGGTCAACCCTCATAGTGCACTACGTAATTTGCCTGACCTCTCAGGCTAGGGTCGGAGCTAAGAGCTCTAGTAGCGCCCTCACGCTACTCTAGCTAGCATATTCATTGGTCAACCCTTATAATATAATTCATAACAATACTTTACTCAAATTCTCTTCCCAAACAAATAAGTAAAACTATTCCTCGACATATATGCATAAATCCAAATAAACATTCATGAACCCGAGGAAATTATAATACTCGAAACAATCATATAAACTTTGCAATAAAATCAATAATTAGGGCATGCATTCATTTAAAAATAATCTGTCCACTCACAGTAAAGGGACTAGCCCTGGGAGCGATCATGTGCCTCCCCGGAACGTAAATCCTCACGTCCTGTTAAATGAAATAAATATGTTAATTATCCCAATTCGTAAAGTCGGGTCTCCGGAGACATTAGTATAAACTCCGTATTAAACTAGCTCAATTCTTGTATACTCTTAACAACCCTCGATCAATCCCGACCAACGATAACATGGAATTCTCTTTCCGAACCGAAACGACATTTTGAACAATAATCGTAACTTAATCGATACGGCCTTTAAGCCTCCTCCACAAGGTTTTATAAACATAAATGTCTATAACCCTTTTTACCTCCAATTAACTTAGAATTATTTTTACCTTTATCCCAAAACTCATTTACCAAACTGTTAAATGTAATTTCTCAATGAAAGGACAGAAATGCCCCTGTGAACAGTAAAATTCGGTCGCCGGCCAATTGGCCTCCGACCGGCGATCTCCGGCCATCTTCTTGCTCCTCTCAATCTCCCCTACAACTTTCCTTTACATTACAACAACCAAAACCACCCCTAACACCAACAAATCATGAAGAACAGTAAATAACTCCTAATATTTGGAAACCTTGATCGATTCCCTCACCTATATTGAAATCGTTCAATCCCCTGCAATGGAAGACACAGAGGACGACGGTGGACCTGCCCCGAACGACCGGCGACGGCACGGTGGCTTCAACCGGTTGGAACCCGAAAATACAGTAAATTTTCGGGGGGTTTTCTCTCTCTCCACGCAGCGGCGCTGCCCCGATCCGATGGCGTGCTGGGTTGCCGGACCTCCGCCGAGTCGAGGGAGACCAGTCACGCGCTCCACGGCGGCCGGTGGTGGTAGATTCCCTTCGGCACAGTGAGGTGCAGTGTCGCCTGGGAGAAGGAAATGAGCGAACCAGAAGAAAAAGAAAAGGACGCGGAGAAGAAGAGAAGAAAAGGAAAACAGGAGAAGAAGAAAAATAAGTTTCCAAACGAGGAAACTTCCTAAAAATATAGGGGACCTCTAAATTTTTCCTCTGTTCCAACAGGAATTTACCCTCTAATTCCACTCATTACCTTCCAATAAAATCCCCACAAATTTTTACATTACCGTCAACAATTCTGACCGTTAATTTATTGTTCAAACCTTAATATCGACACCGTAAATCCACGGATAACATAAGGAAGGTAACTCGCAGTAAAATTATAAGATTCGGGGTGTGACACCACTGCCCTCCTCGGCTCTTCCACAGCCTCCTCCGCTCCTCCTCGGCTCTTCCACCGCCTTCTCCACTCATCTCCTCCGTCTCCACATTCTCTCTCTCTTTTCAAATTCTCAAGCAATAAAGATAAGAAATTAGAATTTTTGGGATTTTGAATTGAGATTTTGAATTGGTTTCGGGTGTTAGGGTTTGTTTATTTATGTATATATATATATATATTACTAATTATAAATTACTGCATATTTGTAAATATTGTATATATTAATAATTATTTTGAATTATTTGTATATATTGCTGCAAATTTGTATATATTGCAGCATATTTTGACTTATTAAAAATTATTTTTAATTATTGATGTATATATTGTTTGTATATAATAAAGTTGATGTATATATTGATTTAAGTTTATGGTTGTATATATTTGTATACATATTTGTATATATTGCTGCAAATTAATATATAGTTTAATTAAATTAAAGGATAAAAAAATTAAATAAATTGATTAATAGTTTGTATTGTTTGCATATAATAGTTTAATTGATGTATGTATTGTTTGTATATAATAGTTTAATTAATACATTGATAAAGATTGTTAATATATTAATAACAAGTGTTAATTAAAATATTTAAAATTACAATTATAATTAAAAATTCAAATAATTTAATAAATTAATATTTTAAACAGGATGAAAGACTTGTTTAGATCGACTAAGGGTTCAAAGGGCCAAAGGTCTGAATCGTCTGAGAAAACATCTAGCAACCCTCAAACGTCGTTTCAGGGGCCCATGACAGTTAGACGTGCGTTCCTTCTAGAGCAAACACAGAGTCAACCGGGCGCCACCCATTCATCGAGGCAGCCGGGCGCCGCCTATTTATCGAGACAGTCTAGCGCCCCTCAGTACTCGACCCAGGTGGAGGTGTTTGCACCACGTATGCCTGAGATCCACCGGGCACCGACTCCGGGACCTACTGCTTCAGAGGGTTAGTCATTTGGGATATAGATGTCACCGTCTCTTCTTTACCTTCCACGGTTGATACCGACATTACCTGCAGTCGATGACTCAGGGGCACCGATTTATCTATTGTCCCCACAGATGACCCCATCAGTGACGTACTAGTTCGTACCTTTTACTACGGATTTTATTTCTGCGAAGGTATCATCATCGACGACAGAGTCAAAATTTGTCGCGTCCGCCCCAACGCCCTCAGGTAATGCAATATAAATTATTTGATTTCTCATATAATGTCATAATAAGAATATAAGATTTTAATAATCAATTTATGATATGCGTCGTCGGAGCCAAGCCGACAAAGAAGAAGAGTGGCCCCGTCACAGAGAAGGCTCTCGAGAAGACCGTGAGTACCTCAGGAAGGATCATCATCGATGCTGACGTCTGACGGGAATGGCAACATAGTGGGATGAAGACGAGGATGTACTCCGGCCAAGTGGGAGCGCTCATAGGGATAGAGTCTCTATGTTGTGGTCAGACTGGGGCGATGTCCCACAAAAGTTTAAGGATATGGTCCACAACGCGATGTCAGTGAGTTTACAAAATTCCTAATTAATATTATGTATTATATTGTTGATTTATGAAAAAACTAAACGGTTAAATGTAGGTGTGGTTTGACGTTCCCCAGCACCTGAGAAACACCTGAACGGACGTTGTGCATGGAGGAGTGTACGTTGGAAATCTAGTTCAGGGAGTACGAGTAGCGTTGGCTTCTGATATCAGAATTCAACAACCCTCATACACAAGTAATTAAAAAATAATTGGTTATATTGTTATTAATTCAACAGAATGAACCATCATGCCAGTTTTAGACCATTCGCATAGTTGATGGACGAGGCGGCAGGGAACATCTAGAAGTCAGCCGGTACGTCTATACGTACAAGAAGACATTTCCTGACGCCTAGGAGGATATTGTAAATCATTTTACGTATTTAAATTTCTAAAATTATATATATACATATATTTCAAAATATTAATTAATTATTTTTTCCTATCGGATTAGGCGAAGGTGTGGCAGACTAGTGACGAGGTGATGACTGCTATAGTGAGAGAGACATGGCCAGACACGCAGGAGGAAGACATGTCTTAGATCGACACTTCGGATCCGACGGTTGGGGCGAGGATTATGGATACAACCTTCCCACTGCGAGGAAACAACTTCTAATGCCGGGGTCTAAGAAAGAAGGGCGAGGGGGTCATGAAAAACACTCCATGATTTCAAAAAAAATACAGCCTTAACCAGCAGCAGGATGACTCAGCTAGAGGCGGAATTTCAGATGCTACGGGAATAACAAGCCGCCCAGACAGCCTATACTGTCGTTTTACAAGAGTATAATGCCGCAGTATATGCCGCCCATCAGGCACAGCAACAACAGCTGTTTCAATACTTGCAAGAGTTTTCATCTGCCCAGCTTCAGGGACTTCTGGTTCCGCCCATGCCTACGCCGATACCCCTATCTCAGCCGCCGCAACCTCCTGAACAGCAACCTCCTCCTGACGATATAAATTTAGACGATATAGATTTTATATAGTTAAATAATTATATAGTTTTATGTGTTTATGAACAATTTATAAATATTTTAATAAAAAAGTGTTGTCACTTTTGATGGTGTTGTTGATTATATGAAATTGTTTTGGTGTAATTTGCAGGTTGCTTGGAATGATAATTTAGAAATTTCATGAGGTTTTTTTTTGCTGGAATGGACTTATAGCTGACAAAATTATGGCAAATTTCGTCGGCTATAGTATTGTTTATTTTTTTTCAAGGTTTAACTGACAAAATATAGCCTATTTTGTCGGCTAGAATAGTATTTAGCCGACGAAATTTACTATAATTCGTCGGTTATATTATTTTTATTTTTTTTCAATGTTTAGCCGACGAACAATAGTAAATTTCGTCGGCTATAGTTATTTTTTAATTTTTTTATTAAATACTTTAGCCGACGAATATATTAAACGTTTCGTCGACCAAAGTCTCAGGTTATGGTGGACGAAAAATTATTTCGTCGGTTTTTGTCTTACTTTTGTCGAAAAGTATAAAAACAAATCGTTGGCTAAGTGTGAAACTATAGTCGACGACAACTTTTATGTCGTCGGCTAAACTAATAGCTGACGAACCTTTACCGACGAAAATCTTTTGTCGACCAACCTACTGATCCTGATAGTGCATGAACATTCATGATTAAAGTGCTAGCTAGATCGAATTGGAACAACACAAGCATGAAGTTAATAAGCAAACAAACGAAGTCACTTCTCGCTTTCTCATTACACCGGCCATATGCTAAAATGTATGCATGCGATCAATTTTTCGACCACATTAATCACGATAGTTCTTCACTATAGGCAGCCTGACCAAATGGTACAAGAACTAATGAGGGTTTCACTTTGTATCAAACTATGAAAATGAGTTGGTAGAGGTTAGGTACAAATTAAATCTGTTTCTATTTTTTGAGCTGACCTTAATGATTTGATTGATAGCTATAAATGCCTACCACTGGTCCGATAGTTCTTAGGAAATTGATTATATCACTTCAAAGCGAAAGGTTTCAAAATCCATTATATCACTTCAAAGCGAAAGGTATTAAAATCCATGGATTTTGATGTTCTCCTTTAATATAAATCTCACGTGCTATCATCGACTCATTCTAATCTAGCTACTATTCTGACATATACAATATGTTTGTAGACATTTTTTTTCTTGTTTAAAAGAGGATTAGTGAATTTTATTTTTATTTGTATGGTGACTCAAATTCATAATTTTTTCAATAGATAATGGATGCGTTTACTATTGTGCTATAACCACTTCGTCATGCTTGTAGACATTCCTAACTCAATATATGTTCGTTTTTACTATGAAATTTTGTGACACGTATCAAGATACTAATGTACGGTATATGTGAAATAATGTAGCATAAATTTGTAACTAGGATAGTAATACTGATAGCGAATAGCTTGTGTGTCAAGGGTCCAAGGTCAGGGGGCTCAGGGGTAGGCCTATTTAATCTTATTGCCCACCTACAAACAAGAGAGAGGCTGCCAAATCTTAAATTTGGTCCTCTAGATATTTGATGTAAAGTACACATCTCAAATGTACATATAGATCCAAGACAGTTTGTGTTTGCATCTAGATATAATGCCAATTTAGTGTAAATGGAATTGGATTTAATCATTAAATTAATTGTCAGTTTTGATAAAATTAAAAAAAATAAAGTGTCAGCTTTGTGGTATTATTGAGGGAAATTATAATGTAGGGATGATCTCCCAATAGAAAATATAACAAAATGTAAGGGAAAAAGAAAATTAATAAGAAGGTAGGTAAGGCAAAAACTTTAAAGAGTGATGATGAAATTATAATTCAATATTTAATGTTTGTTAGGTATAATAATGAATTATAATTTTTGTCATTTTTTGACTAACTCAACTTATGGCCAGAATTTCACCGCTCTCTCTAGAAAACTATCACCGTCCTCTTTTCTTCGCTAGCGACAATGGCGACCAAACCTCTTGCCTGTTTCTCTCCTTGGAGCGGGGCAGTGAAAATATCTTGTGAAGGCGTGATATCTTTCTCAATCAGAATGACGGTGATCTTCATCGTCGTGATGGTTGTCTCGTCTTCTCTCGGTTCGATGGCGGCATAGATGGATCTCTGTTTGGATGTGATTCATATCGGCAAGTGGCCACGACTGATGAATGGAGGTTGTGGAGACCAGAAATCGAGGATCTTCACCCGAGATCGATTATCCTGTCGACTTGGAGGGTTGATTATGTTGCAAGCAGTGAAAGTGATGGACGGATTCTTCTAAGCTTTGTGGGAATGGTGATGAAGCCTCTTGGCCGATTTGTGGTAGAGACCAATGAGATCCTTAATGAGGTTTCTCTTCCCGACGTCGGAGGTGATGTTGAGAGGTTGGATATGACTGGCGGTGGCCGCTAGTTTGCGGATAAGGTTTTCTCACTGTTGGGCCGCAGCTTTGGGCCTAACGAGTTGGGTTATATTTAGGCTGCAGGGAGAAGTACGTCTGGTGCTTCAAAGGTTTATGGCGATGGTGGTCAAATTGTTGTCAATTTTGGAGGTCAGATGGGTGTCGATAGTCTTGACGGTGCTTATGTTTATTGGCAAGTCAGTATTTGTGCCGAATCTAAGTCTGATTTGGTTGGTGGCTGGTCGTCAACATTGGGGATGAATGGTAGAGACGACGTTGATGGCAGCGACGACGGTTGTTGTGATGAATGTTATGGTGTAGCTGGGCCTGGAAGGAATTTGTTGGGCCAACTAGGGTTCTCTTGGTTGGACTTGTATTTTGGGCTGTCTTTTGGTGGGTTTGGATAGATTGGGTTTATATGACCCAAAATTTTGTTTAGATAAGTCAGGTCACATATTCTAGTATGATTTGGTTGTTAAAATTTAGTCTTGTTTCTACGTCTATTAGAACCTGTCAAATAAAGACGTTATAAACCGTTATAGAAGATGAATGTAATTTTGATTGTTAGGGACCTAGTTACAGCTAGAGGTTTAGCAGTCATAAAGGGATAATTCTTTTTATCGACCCTGATGGATGGTTACTCTTTTGTACTGTTTGCTCAGCAATATATGAATTGACTCTCGATTCTAAAAAAAGTATAATAATGAATTGGTCTAAATGCCCACAATTAGTTTCAAATACCATTAACTCATTAGTTTGACAGGTTCTAGTTGAATGCTATTTTCAAACATTTATAGGGACACATCACAGCCATATTTCTTTTTCTATTTCTTTTTTACATAAATATTTGTCACATCACTATCCCTCATTATAATTAAAACCCACCAAAGTCTTATTCATGTGAGTTATTAGAACATCTTTAATAATGGTCTAAAACCTAAACCTATATTTAAATTCTAGGTTATTCAATCATTTAATCATTTTTTATTATTATTTAATCATACATGAAGTGAAACTCAATTGTTTAATCATATTATATTAGTATATTAATAAAATATGACAATGACCTATACTCACTCACCCTCATATATTATAGGTTTTGATCCTATTTGGTTAAGTCAAAATAGAACACATTTTATATAAATCCTATTTTAGCTCAACTTTGCTAATGGTTTAGATATGAGATTTTACAAATCCTAAACATATTATAGGTTTTAAACCAAGAGTTAGAGTACTCTTAAAATAGGTTGGCTACAATTTTGAAAAAAATGAAACCCCCATGTAAAGTTCAAGATGCATAGATTTAAGTCACAATCTATGATTAATGGGTTTTCCTTAATTAGGCAGGAGTCTATTAGAAATTATTTTTGTATCCAATTGCAAATCAGGATTTATATTTATAAGGTAGCGAGGAAGACGATGCATATTGAATATGGGCATCAATGCCTACCATAAGCATTTATAGGCTTAACCAGAATTTTGTACCTCTCCTCCTACCCCTTAATCAATTTGGGGGCAGAGTTTGCTCCAGTCTGTTATTTTTTTCTGGATTATGATGCTCAGTGGTGACTTACCGAGGGAAGCAATAATAGGTGAGGAACTAATGTGGCACTTAATTTGCTTTGGATAGGGACTCAAAATTTTTGAAAGAAAAATGGAGTGGCTATGTTGGCCAAACTGATGAAGGGTCCAAATTTGTGTACATTCTGGGTGGAAATCTTGACTTCAAGCCCTTGAAGATGTAGAAACTAGTCGATGAGAGTTCCTGTGATTGTAGAACACTTTCAAAGTTTGAGGATTGGAAAACAAAGTCGATTACTTGAACTGGAAGAAACTAAGAATCTGCAAAATGCAGAAACACAGTTAAGTAACTGAGCCACTGAGGATGGGGGAATTGGAAAAATTGAGTAGCTGAAAGTGCATCGTGGGAAGTGACAACTGCAGCCTGGGTTTTTCATTAAAAGAGAAATAAGTTCGGCAGGAATTGAAGTGCATTTACTTCACTTCAGTATATGACATTATGTGCCATTATAGCCAATACCTTCCGTTACCTTCAGCAGGATGAGTTCTGCAATGCAAGATTGAAGCTTCAATAGGAATCCATCTCTCACAAGATTAATGGCATCTGAATGCAGAGTATTCAAGACAGTTAAGCTGAAACAAATTGTGATTCAAAACCCTACTAATGTATGACTTGTCACCCAAGAAACATCAGATTTCTATAACAATATGTAAAACTAGTAGATGGACACAACCATTTAGAACCATAGGCATAAGCTACTGGAAGTTCCATAAATTTAATCTTGCTAGAGAGATCAACCAACCCAAATTGAATGTACATATGCGCTTCTTCTATAACAAACTACCAGCTGATCTATTCTTCAAGAAAAAGACTAATATATTGTAAATATCATATACAAAAATGATGTCAAGCATGAACAATTAATTGTCTTCATCCTCTCAGTTTGTTCTGTTGAGATCAATTCGAGATTTCTTTGACATCGGCAATGGAATCATTGAACTGCACCTAGGGCATTTCGGGTTATTTCTCATGATCAGCACATATGACAAGCAGCCAGGACACCCTGCTGCGAAAGGAGATGAAAATTCATTGTCCTCCTCCTGAGATTCCTTGATGGAAGATGAAGACGATGAGTAGGACGGTGAGGATGACAATGAAGACTTCCACAAGGATGTGGCGCGCTTCTTGATTGGTTCTCTCTCAGCCCTTTCGAGTGCAGACTTTACTTTGTCCAAGGTACATAGACTCTGGAAATTGCAAGAAGATGGGTGCGGAGGTGGTGGTGAAGAGGAAGATGATACTAGCTTTAGTTCGAGGCTAGCGCTTGTATCATCAAAGAGACTTAACGGAGTTTTCGAGGATGGTGATGGAGGAAAGTTCAAGTTCAGGTCTTGCATCAATGGAACTGTTGGATTGCTGTGACTTTGTTGATGATCTGAGTTCGAAACAGCATTGGACCTTTGAAGATACACTTTCCCTGACTGCAGCAATTTAGTAATGAAATACAATTAAATAAAGAAATCAATACATGAAAACAGAAATGAATTGGTTTACAATTAATTCCATATTGATGATGTGAAGGGGAGCTTTCAAAGAATGTGCTATGGGATTAGAACTAGCAGAGCATTGAAGAACTTCACTCTAAAATGCATTGATTTTCATCTGCAGCAATGTCCCCTCCATCTAATAATTACACCCTTTAAAAATATTAACTCTCCAAAACAAACAGATTGCTCATTTCAAGGAGATTCATAAACATCAAAAGGCCAGCCACTGTGGCAGTACGAATGTAAATCATCAACCAAAAAAATACTGTTCTATTGAAAGAATGTAAGATGTGAGTGCACAGGAAATGATAGAATTGATCGAGAAAGAACATGTTTATGTTAAATTTTCCTAGTTTATGAGAATTAAAGCATTGGACAAAAGAAAGTTTCACACTTTCATGTACTCAGTCACCCTCTATCTCAGCAACCAAGCACAAAGCAACAAACATAGAACAGAAAATTCCAACAAGCAATCAAGTAAAAGAAAACAGAAACCAAACACAGCCAAAAAGCAATAAAACCAAACTGAAATTATATGCATCATCAAAACAGAATTGAAACCAACCCAATTCAAAGCAAGAACAGAACAACAAAAATGGAAAATCATTATCTGGGTTTTGATGAATTACATAAAACAAAGAAACCAAGATGAGAAAGTTAACCAACCTTCAAGTCTAGGCGCTTCTCCCAGCCATTAGGGACCTGTAAATCGAGGTCGAGTTCCTGAGACTCGTTCGAAAGCTTGGAAGAACAAGAAGAAGAAGACCCACCACCAAGCAAGTCTCTAGTAATCAGAGACGTTGATTTGTCACCACTGGATTCACTACCCATGCTCAGATGTTGTTGATCATCGTTGTACCCACTAAGGACCCGAAACAGAGAGCTAACCTCAGCAGCCATACCAGGGTTTCCACAAAGCTCACACGTTTCTAAGAGAGAAAATAAAGAGGGAGATGAGAGGGAGAGACAGGAAGTCGTTTGAAGATTCTATAGAGGTGAACCATATATGGTATTATATAGGGGACTAATTACAGCCTTTAATTATATAGGATTTTCTTGATTTTTAATTATTATTGTCTATTTATTATTAAATTTAGTTTGAAATTTGAATTAGATTAATAATAAAGAAAATTAAATTGATGATTAATTTGTTTCATTAATTGTCTTGGGTTATTAATTGATGGGGTTGTGGGAGAGAGGGGTTAGGAGGAGAATTCAAGGAAAGGATGCACCCACCTAAAGTTATGGTAGCATTAAATGCTTCACGAAAACTATCCTCATTAGGCAATTTTAATCAATGCTTTTAAATTATTTTATAACAAAAATCTTCTGTTTTTGATTCAAAGTTAGCTGCTAAATTGATAACAATTTATTGGTTTTTCTTTTATGATTTGACTTTTTGTACATACAAACAGGCACTGTATCGAGTTGCAATTTTTAGTATAGGGAAATTGATTGATAATGAGTAATTACAAATTTGCATTGAGTCGAGTTGCATATAATCCATGTTTGATATAGGTAGTGGAGAAAATGAAACCCTAAACAAAATCACAAATAGCGATTGTGCGATGAAAGAATGTGACAACAATGGGAGGCTAATTGTATCACAAATGGAAAATATCTAGTCACTAAACTACAACAAACCAGTGGGGGCTGAACAATGCTCATGTCCAACGGTTATTTGATTGATGCAAGTGAATAAACCAAGTCATTTTATTCATTTGTTTGGCAAATAGACAAAGTTAACTAGGAATAATACATGATTTGAGACTTTTTTAGTATGACATATATCAAATTATGAATGTATAAGAGTTTTAAATTTTGAATTGTTAAATGATCGTGGATCGGACGGTTCACAGTATGATATATGTCATACATATATTAAATATAGTAGCCAACCTAGAAACCCATTTTTTTACTAGAACCAAATAAGCATGATGAATTAATGTATAGAGACTCAAGTATCTACTAACCCCAATATCGACGTTTCCTAACGCGGCGTGTAGACGACATGACCAGATGTGGAATTGACGTTGCTCTTCGGACTTAGTGTTGCAGCGACCGGCGAGGATGAGGCAGAGATTAGGTGGAGGGGAGGATGAGGTCGTCGGAGATGGTGGAGGCGAGAATGAGGCCGTAGGAGATGGAGGAGATGAAGGCTCTGTGAGTGACAGTTAGAGAGAGATAGGAGATCCGAAGAGAAAAATCAACTTGGATGCAAAATCTAAAGTTTACTACCCTTAGTAAACTTTTACTAGGGTAGTAAACTCAAGCAGATGAACATGCTCGAGACATTGGTAGTAAATCATAAGTTTACTACCCCTAATAAACTTGTACCAGAGGTAGTAAATCTTTACTAGAGGTGGAAAACTTGCAAAACAGAATCTCCAAAACCTATTATACACATGAAAAAAGTGAAAAATCAACTTAGATGCAAAAAACTAAAGTTTACTACCCTTAGTAAACTTTTACTAGGGTAGTAAACTCGAGCAGATGAACAAACTCGAGACATTGGTAGTAAATCACAAGTTTGCTACCCCTAATAAACTTGTACCAGACGTAGTAAACTTTACCAGAGGTAGTAAACTTACAAAACAATATCTCCAATATCCATTATACACATTAAAAACAGTGAAAAATCAACTTACATGCAACAAAATAGTTTACTACCCTTAGTAAACTTTTACTAGGGTAGTAAACTCTAGCAGATGAACAAACTCGAGCAACGACGTCAGAATCCAAAGGTAGAGGCATAGATCTTCATGGTTGAGCCGATACCGTTGTGGTCGTCGTCGTCCAGATATCCATGGTCGTCGTCCATCTTCCAGATCTCTATGGTCCTCGTCCAGATCTCTGTGGAGAACATCAACCAATAAAATGACATGGTCACTGGCGTCAAGCTTTGATTTGGAGCTGGCTCAGACTCCTATCTAGAGGAGAGAGAAAGATGAGAGAGAGACGAGAGAGAAAAGAGATAGACCAGAGAGAGAGAGAATATCAATTTGAAAAGAGTGATAGAGGAGAGATGAGCAGATATAATAGATCAGGGGCAAAAAGGTAATCTCAATAAGATTAATTAGAATGGACATGTCAATTTTATTTTCATTGGAATGTACAATCAATCCCTATAATTAGTATCATATGGTCAATTATTGTTAAATTTATCTAATGCCTCGTCTGGTTCATAATAGAGGTGGCAAATGGGCCGTAAAGTACGGGCACGGCAGAGTACGACACGTTTAAAAGTGGCCCGGCACGGCCCGAGCACGTTATCTTAATGGGCCGGGACTAGAAAAATGAGTCCACCGGCCCGGCCCAAGCACGATAAGTTAAGGCCCACGATCCGGCCCGCTTTAATATATATATATATATATATATTTTTTTTTTCTTTATAATACGAAGATTATATATTTATAAATAATATAAAATTTCTTTTAAGTGTGAACAATAATTTATAAATACTAATAATTATTCATTTTGATTCCCTTAGACCCATAAAACGTTTTGCTAAAATTTTACCAAACATAAATAGAGGTGACAAACGGGTCGTAAAACACAGGCACGACACATTTAAAAGTGGCCCGGCCCGACACGACACGAGCACACTACCGGCCCGGCCTAGAAAATTGAGCCCACGAGCCCGGTCCAAGCCCGTTATAGGCCTGGCCCAAACACGATAAGTTAAGGCTCACGGTCTGGCCCGCTTTAAAATATATATATTTTCTTTATAATATGAAGATTATATATTTATAAATAATATAAAATTTGTTTTAAGTGTGAACAATAACTTATAAATACTAATAATTATTCATTTTGATTCTCTTAGACCCATAAAAAGTTTTGCTAAAATATTACCAAGTATAAATAATGATCATATGATTCATATATCATATATTTCTTTTGTTTGTTGGCAAAGAAAACAAATGATAGATAGAAAATGTGAGTTAGTTTTCATTTGTTTTTGTTTTGGTATACTATGATATCAATTTTAGACTAATTACTATTTTTAACTACAAATAGGCCCGTTAATGGGTCCGGCCCAATATGTTATGAGCTTGGGTCGTGGGTTGGGTCTTAAATTTGAGTAAATGGGCTGGCCCGGGCCCGAAGCCCGATTAAATGGGCTGGGCCGGCACTTTTGCCACCTCTAAGTATAAATAATGATCATATGATTCATATATCATATATATTTTTAGTTTGTTGGCAAAGAAAACAAATGATCGATAGAAAATGTTAGTTAGTTTTCATTTGTTTTTGTTTTGGTATACTATGATATCAATTTTGGACTAATTTCTATTTTTAACTACAAACAGGCCCGACCCAATATGTTATGGGCTTGGACCGTGAGCCAGGCTGGACCTTAGATTTGAGTAAATGGGCCGGTCCGGGTCCGAACCCGTTAAGACGTAGACCGTCGTGAGCTGGCCCAAACAAGACCTGAAACCCGATTAAACGGGTCAGACCGGGTCTGGCTGGCCCATTTGCCACCTCTAGTTCATAGAAAGTAAGAAACCTACGTCCATGGTGAATTGCCATACTATATAAACTTGTTATTTAAGGAATAAAATTGTGTTCCTATTAAAAGGAAGAAAAAACAATAACAAAAGTTTGACAAATTCAACACCAAAAAGATAAGGTCGATATGAATTTTATGAAGCAATCAATCTTAATTTCACTTGTTTTCCTTTGACCACATTAATATATACGAAGTTGGACAATCCCCAGGCTTCTGAGTTATGAGTTGCTATGGCCTGACCAACCCCTTCGATCGATCATCACGGTGCTCGATCAATGGTACTTGTAGATATTCCACATCTCAATGAGTGAATGCTTGTTAGATTAGGTTTGACTATTTGGTTAATTAACTAGTTTGGTTTCTTCAATTAATATTTGGCGCCTATTAAATTGAGTTAGGGGAGGAATTCAAAGAATGGGGAAGCATGCAAGTAATGATGCCATGAATGCAATCAACTGGTGGTAGATTTATTCTTGCACACTTAAAGTGGCCATAACTCTTTCGGACGAGTCAAATAATGTAATAGCTTGTAATGTGAACTGCCTGTTTTTAGACTCGGTCGTGTCTCATCAGCTTGTTGTTTTTTCGATGAAATGAACAAGTTAAACGTCGGGTTTTTTGCTGTACCGATCAATATCTGATCGATCAGTTTTTTACGAGAGAGAGCACATGCTTTACAAGAGGCTGGTGGACGGAAATTTGTCTCTGCTGGATAGCACTGTAGAACAAAATTTTCTGTTAAACATCTCGAGTCTAAAACGTTAAAATAAAAATAGTCAGCGAGCCTGTCAAGATTTGATGTAAATGTTTCATTAAAACTAATGTAGATTTAACCGTGGAGCTTGCCTCGTGTTAATGAACCTTAGTACCTGGAGGAGGATACAAAGTTGCAGTGTGAAATTGAACTCTTTTTATTCGATTTATTTATCCTCAGCCTAAATAAAGGAGTGTACGTGCATGATCCTTATCTCTTTCTCCATGCAAAAAGGAAGGTACACCTATTTAATATGAAATTAAATGTTGCACTTAATACTGTGAAAGATATTGGATGACGAAACAATGACGTCCGACCAAGAACTGAAAATGAAGGACTGATATTTCCAAGGTCATTAATTTTGTTGGCCCGAATCTTATTTGAATAGCTTACATTGGTCAATAATTTTGTTGGAACAGGCCAATAGCTTCTCTGTCACAATTCAGCTTCTTTAGGACTTCTTCATAATTGCTCTAAATTTAGGACAATCAAACATATACCTATTCCAATTTTTGATCTCCAACCTATATAATCAAAAATCAAACCCATTTTAGTTTTATATTATTGTTTAATCATAAAGGAAGAGAATAGTATAACATATTTTTATCAATAACTGTTTTTTATTAATAAACTACAACACTGACCCACACTCACTCATAAATTATAGGTTTGTGTCATATTTGGTTGAGTCAAAATAAGAGGAATTTTAGGTAAATCATATTTTAGCTCAACATTACAAATATGTCGAAGATGATATTCTGAAAAACCTAAACCTATTATAAGTTTTAGACCAAGTGTTAGAGATGTTATTATAGACAAGGGCAGAGACATGTATAGTACGTGTGGGGCTCGTGCTCCATTTAATATTTAGCTAAAAAAACCTTGTAAATCTATCTTAGTTATATAACAGGTGCCCACTCACACTTAGCATTTTAAATATATATATATATTTAAAATGCTAGAAAGATTTTAAGAATGGTTAAATTTTTGAAGTACCTAAAATATCTTTAATTAATTAAAATTTCAAACTTAAGATTTCAGTAACTATAAGTAAAATAGTAATTGACATTGCATTGGGAATCATATTCCTTTTCCTTGGAAGAGAAAAATATGGAGATAGGAATTAGAAAGAGAGGAAGTTCAAATATTATTAACTAAAGACGATATTTAAATATTAATTACAACATAAATTTATAAAACATAAGAGCAAATTAACAAGCATATTGTGCCAATCAAGATTCTAGTATTTATATTATTTGGATTATATATATACTAGTCACATGGTCGTGTCATCCTTTTTGTTTTTGTTTTGAATAGATCTTTTTTCCTTTGGTGACAATAATTTTTTGTTTGATTATTTATTGGGAGATTCTAGTTACACCTCCAAATCTACTAAATACACATCTTTTTATTTTTAGAAGAATTTATTTCCACTTTTACCCTTTAACAAAACAAAGATTGAAAATGGTGATTACAAATAGAGAGTTATGAAATGGGCATGAAGAAAATGTTGATTGAGATTGATGGTGTGCTACAAATTATTGTGCATGAGGAAGCTATGTGGAATGATCATTATATTGTTATGCTATCAGCTCATCATCTATTTTTTGGCTCCAGAAAGCCAAACTATAAAAGTCGTGAAATAAATAAAAAAATCTTGATATATGTGAAAAGAGGAAGCAGATGTGTGTGATTCCAATGCCAGATAATTGTGTAATTTTTGAAGTAGATATATATGTCATTCGATTGTTCTCGTGATGACACCATGCTAGAATGGAATTATGGCTTAATCGATTTTTAGATGTAATATTAATCAAATGCAGTAGTTTCATCATCAAAAACCAGCACTAGTAATATTCCACCATGCCTACCATCATCAACAGTAGTACCAGATCATCTAGAGCTGACGCTCATCGCACTGGTGAGGCCTTTCGATTTAGATCAAAACTGATTATCGATGCCCTAGTCATCCCCGACATGGTTATTGATGAACTCCCCTTTGAAAGTTTATGGACAATAGGGTTTGCAAGCTCCTCCATCACACTTTCAAAAACCTTCATGATTCCTCTCTTCTTGACATTTTGAAACCTCTAATGCCTAGTTCTGGGTAAAACAAGCATCATAATAAGACCTGCAATTAATAATAAAGGGGAATTGGAAATAAAAGTTTTTAAAAATAATGGAGGTGTGTTCAGCACAATTGTTGGTGTAACTAGAATCATCTTTATTTATTGTCTTATTTTTGTTTTATTAATATTCTATAAGTTTTCCATTTCCTTTTAGTAATAGATTTATAAATTCAATACAATTCCTTGTAGCAATGAAAACCATATCCAATGTAGAAACCATTAGCAAATATAATATAATATATCTAGTCAATTACGTTAGATTATTCTAGTTTGATTTTATATATCGAAAATGACATTTTTACTAGTATACAATATGAGAGTATTATCCAACGATTTCAAAATATGAAATATCGTCAAGGAAAATTACCATTGTAATAGGTAAAATTTATTTTAAATATTATTATTATTATTATTATTATTTTATATTCATTTTTATTATCATTAATTAATGTGCCCCACTTGTTCATATTTCCTAGCTACGCCACTGTTTACGGATTCAGTTGGATTGGACTAGCTTTGGGTTTACAATAGGTTTTGAGGGCGTTTGACCTTTTTCGTAATCTGGGCCTCAAACACGTCCTTCAAATAATTGGGCTTAGATCCAACAAGGAAACATTATGTTGCTCGAGATCAAACCATACCTGTGTCCACTTACAGTTGGGAAGCTCTCAGCGCTGGGCCTAATGAGTGAGACGTGTGCGTAAGGTTTGGCAAGAGTGTTTGGTGTCATACTCGTAAAATGTCATACCAACACCGGTAGGTTTTGTATCTGCATCAAACAGAATCCAATACTTGTACTATCAACTCGGGGTGGACTCGGTCCTAACGGTTCGGTTTTTAGACACTATCCTATAACCGAAAATGAGGATGCAGTTTTCTATTTAATAGAACCGAAATTGATAAAAAAAAAATAAGAACCGCTTTTGTCGGTTAACCCAACAGCGGTTCGGGTTCTGTGCGGTTTCGGTTACAAACCGACTATCCTTTATATATTTCACAATTAACCAAATAGCATAAAAATATCGAAGTTGTAAGCTATCAATACTTCAAATAAGTTTAAACAAGTAATTGTTAGGAAAAGAAAAAATAAAATGTTTACATTATTCATTTGAAACCTCCAATATTCATATATAACAAAAGAGAATACTACATGAGAGAGAATTAGGTTAGACTTAAACATTTAAAAATATAAAAATGTTTTTGGAAGCCTACTATTTGTAACTCATAATCAATAAGAACATGACACATTATGTAAAATTAAGTATTAATAAGTAAATGAATATATGTCGGTTCGGTTTAATAGGTTTTTAGAAAGCACAAAACCGCAAACCAAAACCGTACTAGTCGGTTTTTATGAATTCTAAAACGTATTGTCTCGGTTCTATTCGGTTTCGGTTATTCGATGTCGGTTCGATACGGTTTTGACCGGTTTCAATTTTTTCGGTGTCTAAAAATCCACCCCTACTATCAACACTAGACTAGAGATCCATCTATAGTGAAACATATACAACATTTTTTGAATTGTGGTTGTACACCGTAATTAGTGACCTATATACAAACGAATTTCTACTACTCCCTTAGTTTTTTTGACACGACTACTTTGAATTATAAATTCACATGGATTTACTAATCCAAACAGGAATAACATAGATTTACCAATCCAAACAGAACAATTTTCTCATTATCACTAGCACTCTGACTCGCGTGTGTTGCGTGTGTGAATATCTGCTATATGATTTTTTTTTGATTTTTTGTCTTTTGTTTTATTTATTTATATTTTAATGGAAAAAATTAAAAATTATGATTCCATTTACACCTTTTTCTCTTCTATAGGAAATTAATCTCATTTCTAAAAACATGAATTATCTATTCACTACCAGAAAAAAGACTATAGCCGACGAAATATCTAAAAACAGGCCGACGAATTTTTTTTTCGTCGGCTAAAGTCCACTTTAGCCGACGAAATTTTTTTTCGTCGGCTAAGTTAAAATTTCGTCGGCTAAAGTGGCATTTTAGCCGACGAAAAAAAAATTCGTCGGCTAAACTAATTTTTTCGTCGGCTATAGTTAAATTTTAGCCGACGAAAACAAATTTCGTCGGCTAAAGTGCTTTTTTCGTCGGCTATAGTATGTGAACTTTAGCCGACGAAATTTGAAAAGTTTAGCCGACGAAATTAGGGTATTTCGTCGGCTAAAGTAACTTTTAGTTATAAAATTGTACTACGGATATTTCGGTGTCCGATTGACTATTGTGATACCAATCTGGAAGCAGAACGGGCGTAGGAGCAAAACTCATCGCGTCGCCATGACATACAGGCTTTTTTGGCCATCCGAGTTCGTTTAAGGCTTCAAAATGAAGTTTTTCTAAACGCTTAATACACGAAAATGTCCATATCTACACCTACATGAGGTATTTTGGCCGAACCTTCAACACAACAATCACTCACCATAATGAGACGCAACTGTCCATCTAAAAATTTTGAGACATTTACCCCTCCATGATAGGCATCCCCGTATAGATAAATAATGGTAAATAGTAGGCATGTTGTGATTTCGGTCATCAAAATTCACAAACAAAAATACGACCGTCAGATATCATCAATATGTTGAAATATATCTTTGGTAAAAAATTCAACTTTATCTGATAAATTTAAGGACTTCATCTAGACGGTCAATCTCGTAAGTCAAACCTCTATATTGTATTGACTGTAACTATCGGTACCGAGACTTTACCGGAATTACTTGATTTTTCAACCGTAGGCGTATTTCACCATTCCGGTCATATCTTATTTCACGACTTTTTTGCGTTTGAAGTTTCTACGTACAGTTTGTTTTAGAAACGAAACATTTACTTAAAGCTTAGTAAACAAGTTATACAACATTAGTACGCATGTTGTGATTCCGATGATCAAAGTTGAGAAATAAAATTCCGACCGTCAGATATGATCATTATGTTGAAATATGTATATAGGAAAAAATTTAACTTAATCTGACAACGTTAAGGGCTCGATCCTTACGGTCAATCACGTAAGTCAAACCCCTTAATGCACGGAAACGGTCATTTGACCGTCTAAATTACGTATTTTGCCCGGACCTTCAACTGCAAATAGTTTCAAATCGATGAGACGCAACCAGTGGTATAAAAATTTTATGAAAAATAACTACCGGATATAGGGCTACCTCTAAGGAGAAAGAATGGAAAATTGAGTTAACCGCAATTATCGGTACCGAGACTTTACCGGAATTACGTGATTTTTCAACTATAGACGTATTTCACCATTCCGGTCATATCTTATTTCACAACTTTTTTGCGTTTGAAGCTTCTACGTATAGGGTTTAGGGTTTAGGGTTTTAGCCGACGAAATTAGGGTAATTCGTCGGCCAAGGTTAAATTAATAAATAAAATAAATAACTATAGCCGACGAAATTAGGGTATTTCGTCGGCTAAGGTTAAATAAATAAATAAATAACTATAGCCGACGAAATTAGGGTATTTCGTCGGCTAAAGTTAATTAAAAATTCAAATTTTTTGGCGGGGATTTTTGAAATTTTAAAATTTTTCGACGAAAATTTTGAACTTTAGCCGACGAACTTTCGTCGGCTAAAGTTCAAAATTTTCTATATCTTTCATTTTTCTCCTCCTCCTCCTCTTCATCTTCCCTTCTCCTCCTCCTCTTCATCCTCCCTTCTCCTTCTCCTCCTCCTCCTCCTCCTCCTCTTCATCTTCCCTCCTCCTCTTCATCCTTCCCTTCTCCTCCTCCTCCTCCTCCTCTTCATCTTCCCTCATCCTCTTCATCCTTCCCTTCTCCTCCTCCTCCTCTTCATCCTTCCCTTCTCCTCCTCCTCCTCTCCTCCTCTTCATCTTCCCTTCCTTTCTCCTCTTCATCTTCCCTTCCCTTCTCCTCCTCCTCCTCTCCTCCTCTTCATCTTCCCTTCCCCTCCTCTTCATCTTCCCTCCTCCTCTTCATCCTTCCCTTCTCCTTCTCCTCCTCCTCCTCCTCTCCTCCTCTTCATCTTCCCTTTCCCTCCTCCTCTTCATCTTCTTTCCTCCTCCTCCCTCTCCTAACCTTCTCCCTCCTCCTCCTCCTTCAAATCCCTCCTACTTCTCTAAAATAATAATTACATAAATTAAAAAAGAAAAAAAATATGAAAAAATTTAAAAAAAAAAAGAAAAAAAACTATAGCCGACGAAATACCTTAAAATTCGTCGGCTAAAGTTTTTAAAAAAATAATAATTACATAAATTAAAAAAGAAAAAAATATGAAAAAATTTAAAAAAAAAAAAAAAACTATAGCCGACGAAATACCCTAAAATTCGTCGGCTAAAGTTTTTAAAAAATTAATAATTACATAAATTAAAAAAGAAAAAAATATGAAAATTTTTTTTAAAAAAAAAAAGATTAAAACTATAGCCTACGAATTTTAATAAAATTCGTCTGCTAAAATTAAGAAAAGAATTTTTTTTTTTAAAAATAATAATTACATAAAAAAATTATAACTTTAGCCGACGAATTTTAATAAAATTCGTCGGCTAAAATTTAAAAAAAATAATAATAATAACTATAGCCGACGAAATACCCTAAAATTCGTCGGCTAAAGTTAAATAAATAAATAAAAATAATAGCTATAGCCGACGAATTTTAGGGTATTTCGTCGGCTAAAGTCCAGAAATTAAGCGACGAAAAATTTATTCGTCGGCTAAATAAATGACTTTAGCCGACGATGAACAGTAATTTCGTCGGCTATAGTGTTGGCCGACGGATTTTACCCGACGACTTCTTAGCCGACGACGTGTCGTCGGCTAAGGCTTTAGCCGAATAAAATTAGGGTTTAGCCGACGAAAAAATTTCGTCGGCTAAAGTGGTTGTTCTGGTAGTGATTTTATCCATATTTTATTAAATTATTATATTTAAATTTTAATAAATTAAAGATATAATCAAAAATTCAAAAATTTAACCATTTTCTTCCATTTCTAAATATGTCATGATATATATATATATGTTGGAATCTAATTCCTTTGTCCTAGATGTACTAGATCTAGGTTAGGAATCTAATTCTAAATGTACTAGATTCTTCTTTGTTGGGCTTCTTCGGCCCATAAATGTTTCTCTCCCGATAAATAAGGGTCCAAAGGGGTCGAAGTGAATCAAACAGGAGCCTCACGCGCTCGTAGTTCTTTGCTCATCGAACTCTCTTCTTCCTCGAAGCCAAAGATAAAACACAAAGATGCAGATTTTCGTGAAAACCCTAACCGGGAAGACCATCACCCTCGAAGTTGAGAGCAGCGACACCATCGATAATGTCAAAGCCAAGATCCAGGTATGCTTTTGTCTCCCTCCCTCTTTTCAATTTTGAATCTTCAGTTTTTGATTGGTGTTTTGTTTTATGTGAAGCAAAATCTGGAATTTGTTGAATTAAAGTAGAGTTATAGCTTATTGTGAATTTGGGTTTTCTGTGCTAGGCTTGGTATGAGCATATAGATGTCAATCTGTAAGATATAAGAAGAGGTCTGAGAAGATTTGATGATGTTGATATCATGGGAAAGATAATATCTTTATTTGATTGCGATGTTAGGACTCGTGATTTTAAACTGTTCATATTGAATTTGGATGAGATGATATTTGCATGTGGTATGTGTTAGTTTTTGCTCCATGGTGGAGATAGCAGTTACTAGTTTGTGCATTCATGGTGATAACTTATTGCATGATGAATTAATGTATAGTTAAGTGCATGTATTGGGAATAAATACGTGAGTTAATTTCATGAGATACACCTCTTATTCTTTCTAGAGTTACCTGGAGGTAATGAGGAAGATTGAAGATTGAGTCATGAATGGACATTGATGGGGCAAGTCTAGAGGCTCTATCAATTGTTATATAAAGGAGAACTTTGCTTATTTCATGGCACTACAACTAGTACAACGTAAGGAGAGTAAGAGAACAACTCTAAGGGTCTTTGTCTATAAAAGATAGAGTGACTTGTGTTCAAGAGTGCGAATAACTCTTAGGGTAGATAATCTTCTAGGTTGAAAGAGGGTGTACAAGGGGTATCCTTTTAGATACAAGGGCTTGGGTTGGGTATAAACTTTTTTTTCCTTCTTAAAAAAGAGGATCAATAGTGGTTCTCCACTTACCCCCTTATATGACTCGAACTCACGACCCAATGGGTTGGGTATAAACTTGAGTGGTGTAATCTTGTACTTTTGTAATTCTCTCATTAGTGAAGGTGGTACTCTCCGAGGACGTAGGCAAGGATATTGGCCGAACCTCGTTAAATCTTGTGTTTTTCTTGGCTTGTTATTTTCTTCTTTCCATCTAATTTCTAGCACTTCGGTGGCGGGGGATCAATTTCGTAACAGTATTTGCTTAAATTAATGGCATTAGGGGAGTTGAGTGATGGTGAATGTTTATATTGAATGGTGAATGATATTGGAAACTACTGGTCTCGATCAATTATAGGGAGGTGTGGTAGATGATGGGTTTTGTTATAACTTGATGATGCTAGGAGGAGTTGGTTGTGCATTCTATGTCGCTATACCTCTAGAACCGGAAAGGAGTATTATAAGATGATTATTAGATTTATGGTGCTATACGGGATAGATTGTTGGGCTGTTAGAAAATAATTGGCTGAGAAAGAGTGGTACTATGGAGGTTAGGAGTATAGACATCCATAGTTAGAAGGTCATACGATTCTTGATGTCCAGTGTTGAAAGGTTATAGGATTCTAGATTCCTAGGGTTGGAAGGTTATACAGTTGTTTGTTCCCTTGGTTTTTAGTTGTCTAGTTGAGGGATATGTTTGGCACGAATACATATAACTCAGTGTTCCTGTCATTAAGCATTCTATTGTCTCGGACGCATGTAGTTAGTGCCTTGCAATTTTCTCCTTTGAACTAATATATGAAATTGTCTGGAAACTAATATATGTTTGCTTTTCAGGATAAGGAAGGCATCCCTCCGGATCAGCAGAGACTGATTTTTGCTGGTAAGCAGTTGGAAGATGGTCGAACCCTTGCAGATTACAACATCCAAAAAGAGTCAACTCTCCACCTTGTTTTGAGGTTGAGGGGAGGAACTATGATTAAGGTGAAGACACTTACTGGGAAAGAAATTGAAATTGATATTGAACCAACTGATACCATTGACCGGATCAAGGAAAGAGTTGAGGAGAAAGAGGGAATCCCTCCTGTGCAGCAAAGGTATGTCTTTCTACTCTATTGAACTTTAACCTAAATAGTGGAGCAGATGAACCAGTTATCTGTAGTGACTATAGGAGTTGTTATCCAATGTTGGTTCATTGACTGGTTTTACTTATGTGGCAGGCTTATTTATGCTGGGAAGCAGCTTGGAGATGACAAAACAGCTAAGGAGTACAACATTGAGGGTGGCTCTGTCCTTCATCTAGTGCTTGCACTTAGGGGTGGGAGCTTCTAAGTATCAAATATTGGTTCAAGCTCAGACCTGGCTTTCTATTGGTCCGTATTACAGTGGTGTTGCTCTTGTCCATAAGTTCTGGTGTCCGACTCCAATGGCAACAATTAGTGTTTTTTTTGTCTTGTAACTGTTGAATGATTAAACAAAATTAATGTCAAGTACCGTGTATTGTGGATTTGGGATTTTGGCAAACCATTGCAAATGTAAGCGAGTCTTGGAATCTTGACCTGGCCAACTTAATGGTTTTCATCTACTTGCTATTCTACAGATATTGCATTTGTGCCTCTTCTACTACAGATATTGCGTAGTAGAAAATATAACAATATATACCACTTCCCTGATCAGGAACAAGAGATCTCATGAAATAAATACTCATTTTTACCAGAATATTTGCACCGTGAAGAACCGCAAACGCGAGCAAGTGCATGTGAGGAGGGCGTAGGTGCCTAACTCGGAATCCTTCTTTTTAGAACTCTTTTAAATCGCGAATGGCTTCTCTCTTCTTGCGGCCAGCGAGCGCATTCGATTCGAAAGTGTTCATGTTCAGTTGCTTTGTGTAGTACTTGAAATTCTAAAATGCAACTGTTAGACACCCCGATGAATATGCCGTCCGGCAATGATCTGCTTCTACGCTTGTTCCCTTTCTGCAACTATGTAACAGGAACAATACTTCTTTGCCTACATTTCAAACTTCCAAACTCATACGATACGATCGCCGATCACAATGAATAATTAGTAATTAATCAACTGTCCTATATGCACAAGCTGACTAGCAGCATGCGATAGGCTTGTATATTCGAACAGTAAGCACATACAACCATATCTTTCTAAATTTGGTGATTTAAATATGTCGTCATCATGATGGAGTAAAAAATTAGAGAAAAACATGTCACAAAATTTAGTCTACCTTAATTTAATGGATAATTTAGTTTATGAACTCTAAGCAGTACCTACTTCTGTAGGTACCACCAGCGTACCATTGTCGAGAAGACGTTCCACCCAACCGAGAGAATGCTTCAGACTTCTAGCTGTCACTTCATTTGAAAAACAAAAGGCATGCCTAAGTCTCTCATTGCGAACTACAATCACCCAATTTGAAAATGACATGCATGCATAATTAGAATCTCCAATCACCGGCTAATAATTATAGAAAATGCCCACTAGTTCTATATCTAAAGATTTTTTTATTCACTAATAAAATAAGATTCTGAAATTTTTTTCAGTCCTATACACCTTACTAGTGGTAGTAGATGACATACTTGGGATAGTAAACGACCTACTACGGGGAGAGGGGGCGACAGGGCGCCGAAAAGAATAAGGCAAATTGGAGATAGTAGACGACATACTGGAGGTAGTAGACGTCATACTAAAGATAATAAACGTCTTACTGAGATAAATACACACCATACTAGAGATAGTATACACCATATTGGAGGTAGTACGTATACGATATACTGGGGGTAATAGACGTCATATTAGGGGTAGTAGGCGACATACTAGGGCTAGTAGATATCATATTAAGGGCAGTAGACGACATACTGGGCCAGTAGACGACATACTGGAGTCTGGTTAACAGTCATCGGTCGTCGAATCCAATCATAGAATTTTTATTTAATAATAGACTCTTATAATAGTTTATTTTAATTTATTTAATTCATGAAGGGTATAATTATCTTTTTGTTATGTAAGTTGGCTAGTGGGAATCTTTTTATAAATCTGATTTTGTTAGTGGAAAAAAAATCTTAAATTTAGGGGCTAGTCACTAGTATAATAAAAGACTCATGCGACGAATTTATTTTTTTCCGTCACATGAGTGTGGAATGATGCTACGAAAACAAATTTTATCGCATGAGTGTGAACTGATGCGACAATTTTGATTTTGTCGCATAGTGTTGACTCATGCTATGAAATAAAAAATTTCGTCGCATCAGTTTACACTCATATGACGAAATTTGTTCATTTCGTCACATGAGTTCTGGATTATTCAGCCAAAATTCCCCCTATTGCTAACTCATGCAACAAAGTGTTCAAAATTTTGTCGCAACAATTCACACTCATGCAACGGAAATTGTTTATTTCGTCGCGTCAGTTCTTACAAAAAATTTTGAATTTTAAATCCTTCCGCTAAAACATTCTCCCCCCATTTCTTCTTCACCACCACCACCTCTTCTTCTTCTTCTTCTTCTTCTTCCCCCACCATCTCTTCTTCTTCTTCACTGCCACCCCTCCACTTCTTCTTCTTCTTCTTCTTCTTCTTCTTCTTCTTCTTCTTCCACCACCACCACCACAACCACTATACCACCACCTCATTCTTCTTCAAAAAAAATTTGTCGCTCAAGGGGTATTTATGCGACGAAAATTTAAGTTTTTGTCGCATAAATCTAATAAGACGAAAATAATATGACGAATTTTTAATCGCTTAAGGTCTTATACGACGAAAAATGTCTATTATGCGATGAAATGAAATCGTCGCATGAAGCTTTTCTTCTACTAGTACTTATATTTACTTTTGTTGTAATTATTCTATATATCCTTCCGAAAACACAAATTCTTATTGTAAAAGAAATATCCAAAAACTCGTGTATCACCAACCATTCGAATCGAGAAAAAAAACCAAGTTGAAATTCTTAAAACCCATATAGTTTTTTTGGAAGAGCATGCCACATTTGCTCGATCAACACCCTACCATTTTTCTCACATAAGCAAAACGTCATGCTAATGGGATTATTATTTTCATTGTCTTTTTATTTAGGGTTCGGGTTCGGGTTCATGCTCATGACTCTCTCTTTTTTTTGGCAACCATGACTCTATCTCTTTGACTTGCCTAGTTGAGTCATAAAATATCCTAGTTGTTGGTAGAACTCTACTAACCCAACAAAAAGATTGTCAATATTAGGTATCAAATGGTACGAAGTATTATAATTAAATGTTAGTTTCCCTAACAATAGACTTGAAGCAAAGAGATTAGTTAATCCTATTTTTCAAATGGTTACTCTAATTTTTTAGGATACTCATGTAATTGGATGCATGTGGAGCAGGGATCGATCTGGATGCTTTTGCATAAAATGGAGCTTAGATTTACTATCGTGTTATTTTTTAACAAATTGTACGTATATTCAACCTCGGCTGGTGACCTAATTTATATATATTCGAATATGATCGACCATCACTCTCAACAATAGCTAATTCCACTTGCTATACAGTAATAGTAAGTGCGATGATGGTCTTCAGTTTCAAAACCCTAATAGTATAGTTTACGTACGTACGTCAGTACAGTACATTTAAATTTGTTAAGGTTTAGTTCATATATGCATGTAAAACAGATTTTACTGAATCGATCATATCATCTTTTATTTGAAGATTCATAATAGAAGACAGTCGTTTCTGCAGAGGGTTATTAGTCTTAGGAGAAAAGTACTATTATGCATGCGACTTGGTGTCTGGCATTGTGCGACTTCTTTTGTTTCTGGTAGTTCTGTTTGCACAGTATCAGATAGGTGAAGTTTCATGTGGAAGACGTACAGTACTAACTATGATTCCATTTTTAACTGTTGCCAACAATACCTTTTCTGCACACCAATATGCTTCGAGAACTTAAGCCTTATATATACTTTTCCCTAGGAGTGGGCGCCGTGCAGTGTGGTGCGATTTGAGACCGAAACAGGTGTGTAGATTGTATTTTTGTTGTTCTAATTTTATAGACGGTAACTGTTTCTAAATAATGCAGACTGTAACTGCTTCTAAATAATGTAGACTACATTATCGGTTGAACTGCATTTTTAGTACAGCTGGGTGCGGTTTGTTTCAAACCGCATTTCACAGTTAAGCAAATAAGTAAACTGACAGTTAGACATTCATTCAACTTATACAAGTCAATGTCATTCAACAATCACATGGTCTAGAACTCAAAATACAATAACCTGCAAAATAGGTACTACAACATTCAACATTTAAAGTCAATCAACTTGTAACATACTGAACATAGACATTGTAATATTCAACTTCAACCTAAAATAAAACTAAACATTCAACTGATTAAACATTCAAATAGTATCAAATAAGTATTTAGATAATTAGATTACAAACCAATCATCCAAATGAAGAACATAAATAAAAAATGGTAGTTCAATGTTTCAATGACCAAAACAATCTTCATTTCACAGTTATATGCCTTCTATCTTCAAAAGTCCCAGCAATGCTAGCCTTCAATCTTCATCACTATCATCCCCTTCAACTATCATCATTGTCCTAGTATTGCAAAACAAAGGAAATAAATGTAAGCTAACATAGCCTCAAAAGTCAAAATTATATGCAAATCAGAAAACAAAAAAGAAATAACACATATAACTTACTTTCTAGCCTTTCCAACTCCTCATACATCTGTATCTCATCTGTGGTAGGCTTCTTATATTCGTTAAATCTGTTAGCCCTTAGCCAATCACTCAAGCATACTAATGCCGCAACCATATTTGACGTGAGTGAGGCTCTGAAAGGGTCTACCACTCATTTTCCAAGACTGAATGCTGATTCGGAAGCTACTGTGGAAGCAGGAACATCAAACAAATCCTTTGCTATTTTGGACAGAATGAGATATCTTGAGGCGTTCTTCTTCCACCAACCTAAAATTTCAAATTTTGGGTTGGATAGGTCTTCTGCAACTTCTAATAAGTATTTGTGTAGCTCATTCTTGATGACAACAACATCCTTTTCCTATCGCAACATTTTGAACATGTGTAGGTTTGCTTCATGACTATCCTCATCAACTTTTTATTGTGTAGTCTCAACCATTGGCATGGTCACCTTTCTAGAAGCTGCTGCAGCCACCGGATTATTGTCTGCAATTAGAAGAAGAAAAAAACAAAGTTCTTCGTTAGTTTCTCCCACATACCAAAATAAAATAAAAGAGAATACTAAATTAAAAAATAGCAAAGGCTTACCTCCATAGAAATTAAACAATGAGGTTAAAAATGTTTTCACTTCATCAATCCTCCTTTGTGTACTTCCTTCACATTTGATTTGTATTTGGTTGCCAACAGCTTTGAGATGTAGAAAGCAAGATACAACACCTTATACCTTGGATCTAAAACCACAGCAATAATAATAATTTTGTTTAAATCTTCAAGCTGCAGCCAATACTTGTCAAATTTTGCTCTCATCGACTTGCCAATGTTAACAAGAAGTGGATCCTTACTCGCTGCACACTTATCAAGCTCACCAACAATGGTACACCCAAAGTAATGACTCACTAGCAGTAACTCACCAACAATGGTACACATCATAAGTAATGGCTCATTAGAAGTAACATACTTGGTGGCACTAAACTTTAAGGTTGCTTTGTGAAAAATCTTGAGATACTTGACAAGTCTAGCTGCCTTTTACCAATCTTTAGCTACAAGATGCCCTACTTTATCTTGGAAGTAAGCCTCAAATTGCTCATCATCATCCCCAAGCCTCTTAAAAGCAGCTTTGTACTTGCATGCAAGATCTAGCAAAAAGTATGTTGAATTCCATCGAGTGCAAACATCTAAAGTGACAATTTCTCCCTTGTACACAACTTTTTCTTAAGCTGCACATTTCCTAAACTTCTTTAGCCTTGCTGGTGATGACCTAATATACTTGATACAATTCCTAATGCCATCAATAGAAGTGTCTAGCTCATCCATTCCATCCCTCACAATAGGGTTCAAAATATGACAGCAACATCGCAAATGCATAAAACTACCCCCTAACACCAACTGTTTCTAGTTTCCTATCTTCTCCTTCATATAATCTAGAGCCACTTGGTTTGGACTTGCGTTATCCATAACAATTGAAAAAACCCTATCAATTCAACAAGCATTTCTATTGTCTTACCCTTGTGATTTGGAATAACACAAAAGTTTAAAATTCTTGTGTAGCTTCCATTGAGCATCTATGAAATGAGCAGTCAACACCATATAATTGATGTTTTGGATACTTGTCTAAGTATCCGTAGTAAGTGAAACCCTCTACTAATTTGTAACTAAATACCTCTTTAGAGTCTCTCTCAGCCCCATACAGCTTTAAAATATCCATAACTATTGTTCTCCTACAGAGCTTCTTAAACTCAGGCTAAGTCACCCTTATGAATTCTCTAAACCCCTTCATTCTCAACAAAAGAAAATGGTAGTTCATCACAAACCACAATTCTCGCACAAGCGAGCTTAGAAGTATTATTCTCAAAAGCAATAGCAACTAAATTACGTCCCTTCTCTTTCGGTTCAAAAGAAAGCTGCCTCTGCCTCTTGCTCCCGACATAAACATGTGACTTCTTACATTGCAAAGTGACATGACCTTTCATAATAGATGTACCATTGCTTCTGGAGTCGCTGGCGTAAGTTTGAGGGCAATACTTACGCTTTGCACGACCTGGCTTCCTCATACTCCCATATTCATTTTTCATCTTGACAAAATGATCCCACACCATTGAACTGTTCTTCCTCTTGTTTGAATAGCCTTCTTCTTCTTCTTCTTCTTCTTCTTCTTCTTCTTCTTCTTTCGAAACAACAAGAAACGGTGGAAAAGGTGGAATCGATGGAGGGGCTCCCGATGGAAGTTGGGGGCTCAGTGAGGAGGTGGTTTGACTGCTTCCAATGCTTGGAGAAGCCGAGGACGAGGGCGTGAAAGACGACACAACATTCAGTGAGTGCCCTTCCATAATCTGTAAAACACAAAAACCCTAAATCAATTTTCAAACCCTCTAATTCAATTTTATTGAAACTCTAATTCACATTTCAAAAAGAAAATAAAGAGAAGGAGAAGTTTCAGAAGAGAATGAGAAAGCGAGCTAGAGACCTCTAGCTTTAATGGTCTCACAGTGTGACTGTGTCATTGAGAAATGAGTTTGGGAGAGTGAAGGAAGACGAAAGTTTAGAGATGCGGCTAGGTTTGGGAAGGCAGTCTGTCCCTCTATATATTTACCTACATATTATTAATAAAAGCAGGCCAGTCGGTTTATAAGTGAGTGGTTTCATACTCGAACCTGCAACTACACTAGATTAAACGGTTTCGGTGCGGTGTGTGGACAAAACGCGGTCGTTTTACCTAAATTCGTTTAACCGCACCTAATATTTTGGTATGATGCGGACGGTGACTGCATTTCAGGATCAATATGCCCACTCCTACTTTTACCTCCTGATGGCGATGACTTGATCTTTCAGGAGTTACGGGTAAAATTTGGTTAGTTTATGTACGTATAAAGTCGTACACTTTTCTGCAAGTTAAAGCTTATGTTTTGACTACTACTTCATCCGAGAAGAATGTTGTAACGAGTGCAAGAAAGAACACAGATTTACGTGGTTCACTAACGATATGTTAGCTACGTCCACGGGCAGAGGAGAACAGTTTTATTATCTTGAGGAAAAACACAGAATACAGCGAGATCCCCGAATAGCTGGTACCCCCAGATGGCTGGTTCAAGGCATATATTAACAGAGAAAAATAAAAGAGAGGAGAAAATGTGAGTGCAAATTTGCATGAAAACAAGTCAAGACGGAGTACAAATTGGGCAGGTTCTTACCTACACTAGTGGATATTCAATCATTAATTCCACAATTCGCCAAAAAAAAATTCATTAATTCCACAAGATGTCTATATCATTCACAACTTACTTTAAAACGATGTCGACTATTTCATAATCTACATAGCTAATATCTTTATCTGGGCACCTGTCGAGTGGAAAATACTTACACTCCATTTATTTAATGGTAGCCTTGAAATTAATTTCAACGTACGGTAAATATTTTATATATGGGTTTCAAAACTCAGCAGTTTGATTAATTATTCACACGTAGCTAGAGTTCTCTCATGACAGTTATTCGGGGGAGCTCCGTAAAAACATGAGTGAAAAAGTTCGGGTCTTTTTGAGTGTGGTGTTGACCACAAAATTTTGGCGTTGACCATGAGCGTCCGGTTTGAGATCTGACTATGATGAGGTGAGGTGGTGCGGTGGTGCTTTTGAGATGGGGAGGACGAAGCAATGGTGGCTATCCGGTGGTATTTTGTGATCTAGGTTCGGTCATCTTGTTTTGTTCTAGTGATGAAGAAAGATGGGTGGTCTATCTCTCCATGGCAGGTCGCTGGTGACGTCGCTCTCTGGTGTCAACGGAGTGGTGGTGACCTCCGCATCCAGACTACAACATGTTGTCTTTAGGTCGGATCAGAGTGGGTATGCCCTTAGGTCAATTGATGTTTGGTTGGGTCTAGGTTCTTTATGGGCATATGTAGGGTTTTGTTTAGTTGATTGTTTGTTGTCCTTCCTTTTTGAGCGAGGGTTCATGTGTTTTTTAGTAGGTTAGTGTCGCCAGTCGTGTCGTGTGAGAAGCCATGGTTATGATGTCGTTTTTCAAGGACTATTTTAATGTCGGTTAGTTCTTGTTATCAATGTAATTGAGAGGTTACATGTGCATATATGCTGGTAGCTAATTTTGACATATAGTGTTTGAAAGAGTTATTTCTTCTTAAGGTTGACTATAAAGATGTATCAGTACTTCTGGATTAGGTTAGGTTACGCGCCGTTGAACCCATTTCGATTTTTGTCCACTGTAAATCGTTGTAGATACGGGTAGATAGAGGAGAATGATGAATTTATTTCCACTATCGCTGTCTTTCATAGTTGTAATTTATATATCAGTTAATGAAACTCTTTTTTTTGCTATATAAAAAAAAGTATTTCAGATCAGTATTAAGGAGTAACATGATTTCACGATGAAAATTTGATAATACATCTAAAAACGTGTAAATCAAAAGTCCAAAAATACAAAACTACGAACGAACCGGAGTTCACAAGAGATTAGAATAAGTGCACTAAACCAAGATGTTAATGAGGACCCTAGGTAGTCCATCTAGGCATGGTTAGGAAAACCGATAAATCTGCAGGAACCCTTTAGATCCGATTACCACATATCACACTATTTTATTACACAACCATATGTATTCTATTAAGGGAGATTCTAGTTGCACCTCTAAATTTGTTGTGTATACTTTCATAATTTTTACACAAAATTTTGACTTTGTCAACCCATATATAAAGACAAATAAAAACAAATAATATGAATTATTTTCACAAATACAAGATCCATCTTCTTCTTAATAGACGAAGAAAACAAACTTTTTTCTTCAACATAGACTTCAAACACTTATATACCAACAATCTTACAATCATCTATCGGAGACCATGATCATTCTCATAATATATACTGCAATTCTAATTCAATTACTTAGTTCTCTTCTACAATTAATTATTCAAGTGTTATTTTGTATTTTCTCTTTGTTTGTCAATCTTAGAATTTCAGATCCAAATATAAACTTAAAGATTATGATTGATTTTGAAAATACATATGCAAAGCTAGCTTGAATAAATACATAGAGTTTGTTAAAATCCATAAATCACGTGATTATTGATTTTAGAAAATCTCATCCTTCAAATTTTGATTGATATGATGATAAAAATTTATATGATTGAAGGTTTGCATAATGAAAGTAGATCAAAAAACATTTAAAACCTTAATTCGTGATAACGAATTACATTGACAACATGTTGTAGAGATGTGAATGTTTCTTTTTTATTTTTGTTAGAGATGAGGGTATTTCAGTACGAGTAAGAATGTGTATTTAGATTTTAATTTTGTTATAAAGCAAAATAGAGGTGCACTAACTAATGAAGGTGTACACAACATATTTGGAGGTGTAACTAGAATTCTCCTTATTATAAACGATTTGATGCTACATTAGTTCTTGATATTTTATTCCTCTTCTAGTGGAATTCGGAGTGATATTTTATTGATTTATTTATTATTTTGTTATATATTCTAAATAAATACATATTTTATTGATTTTTTTACTGTTTTTTGTAGGTGATTCTCTTTATGCTGAAATCAAAATTATGCTAAAGAACAAGATTGACAAATTTATTTTCATTTACAAATAGCTTCATGTAACAGAATAGTTAACGTAACGGTCAAATTTACTCGATGTCTGTCGTGGTGCTCAAAAGGTTTCGTTGTATACTTTTTTTAATAATATTTTTTATATTAAATAACTCATATACCCTACATATATCGTGAGGTTTGAACCGTGACCTCAAAAAATTTTGTTGTACTTGTATGACCACTAAGTGAACTAAGTCGATTTACAACAATAGAATGACCATATTTTCGTTATATTTTGGATTATGTACATCTCTAGCTATCTTGTTGTATCTTTACGCTCCATATTAGTGGATGCATGGCTAACACTCGTCTCAATATTTAAGATGAGTTTTTGCTCGATTGAAATGTGTCATATGACCTCTTTTCCATCTTTGAGTTAGCAACGGAAACTATGAGAGGCTAGCTAGGAACACTCTACCACAAATT
Organism: Comarum palustre; assembly: GCA_951800085.1. Classification (NCBI taxonomy): domain Eukaryota; kingdom Viridiplantae; phylum Streptophyta; class Magnoliopsida; order Rosales; family Rosaceae; genus Comarum; species Comarum palustre. The sequence continues at coordinate 19,023,056 of OX637582.1, forward strand.
CAAATCACATTTTTCTTCCACAATGGGACAAAGGTATAAACCATGCATGCAGCTTCATAGGTCGCTTTTTACCTGTGGGCGATTTTATCTAATCCCAACTGTTTCCAAGGAAAAAAAAGAAGGAAAAAGGAGACTTACATGTATTTGGAATTTTGGATTAGTTTTAATTCACAGAAAAAGAAGAAAAGAAATCAAAGGATAGGGATGAACAATATTTAACCCCAGATATCTCTGCTTTCAACTGTAATTAGCCACCTGGAATTGTCAAGATATCCCATTTGCTTAAGTATAATACCAAAAGTGAAACAATAGTAGAATCTAGATAATTTGAGTAGGAAAGCAGCACCAGGGTTGAATTAAGGAAACAAACCCAAAAGTCTTGGATAGTTGAAAATCATATGTATATATAGTTGGGAATTTCTCACAGCAGTAATACATGACAATTGATAAATAAAATCAGAAAGAATTATAGATATATATTTACAAATCCCCCTGGATCTCCTATTTATTGCAGCATTGTAGGCATGATCCTTGTGGCCTTGGCTAGATAAAAAGCTCTTCTCCCTCACTCTCTCTCTATATATGGAGGAAACACAAGGTGATCGATGCACATAGAATTTAGAGAGTACTACTGTCTAGTGATCAGGAGTCAGGACAGGCCGGAACACTGTCGTGAAAGTTGACCGAAGATCCGGCGAGCGTCGACAGAGAGACAAGTTGAGATGGTAGGGAGGGGAAGAACACCATGTTGTGACAAGAGCCAAGTGAAGAGAGGTCCTTGGAGTCCTTCTGAGGACTTGAGGCTCATCAGCTTCATTCAGAAACACGGTCATGATAACTGGAGGGCTCTCCCTAAACAAGCAGGTATAATCTATTATTCTCTTTCTCGTGAAGAATTACCTTTTATTTTGTTGCAAAGGTGGTAGAAATGGGATAGGAGTCATGAGCTTCGATCAGAACCATGATTTCTGTAATTCAAAACAATGAGAACCATGATTCAGATAATTTTCATCGATGGTATTGCAGATTAAGATCAAATTGCCTTCAAATGGTTTAAGTTTTGTCATGTATGCATGATCGAATTATTAGCAGCAGGCCAACTTTGTCTTGGTTTTGTTATTTTCTTGTCCATGTCCATAAAATGCTCATTATTCACCCATTTGATATATACTAATTAGTGGCAGAACACTTGCAAATATTTGAAAGCGAATTATGTTTTACCTAGTGTTGTTTTCAATTAATTTATTTTACAAATACTCTTATCCCAAATGATATAATAAAGAGTGCTTCTATTCATACCTCCATAATTGCTACCTATACCTCCTCAAATTTTTGTACAAATTTATTTTCCGCCCTCCATAAAATTACAAGAGAAAAATAAAATATAAAATAAAAACTCAAAACTTGTTTACTATAGTATTCCTTATCTCTATTTCTCTGTCTCTTGTTTGCTAGCATTATTAAATACTCTTCCTCTTGGTATTAAATAGGAACAACATGATTAGGTGGTTTGGTACATTGTGACTAAATTTTTGAGAATCTAGGGGATAAACTTTCACAGAAAATTTGAAGTTCAACTTAAACCTTAAATTTGAGTCATAAGTCCAGGAACACGACATCGCTGTTGCTTATACATCAGATCTACTTCAAAGTTCAAAATTATATCAATAGGGAAAGAGAACGGTGAGGTTCGAGAGAGAGAAAGAATAGGAGGATTATTTTATAATATTTTTGTTTTCCAGATTTTTAAAGGATATTATAGGAAATATATTAATACAAAAATTTGAGTTTAGGTAGTAATTGGGGAGGTATGAATAGAAGCACTCTATACTAAAAGAAAAAAAAACAGCAAACAAAATAAAAACGTTTTTAGTCTGTTTTTAGGATCCCTGGGGATGATTACTGTGTTTGCCACTACATAAGAAACTGATGATTTTTTGTTGACTGTGATGTTGTTAGTTAAAAATGCACAAGCATGGCAAGTTTGAAACGTTACTAATTAACTTTGTTTCTTTTCAACCCTTAACAATGACTTTAAGAGTTTAAGTATACGACTACGTTGATTTTACACCTTTCTTTCTGATATGATTTCCATTTGCTTAAGACCATGCCAGGTCTTGTACCATATTTATACTAAAATAAACAGCAACAATGTAAACAGGAAACGTTTCCATAACAATTAGCTAATTTGTTTTGAAGGTCTACTGCGATGTGGGAAAAGTTGTCGTTTGAGATGGATCAACTACCTTCGGCCTGATCTGAAGCGAGGTAATTTCACGAAGGAGGAAGAAAAGTCCATAATTATGCTGCATGAAGCATACGGAAACAAGTAAGATATCCATGAAGACCCCAAACTCTTAATCTTAATGATTTTGATTAAAGCTGGTTAAGTTGGTCGAAAATATCACGATTGTCCTGTTTAACATTCCCTAGCTAATGGAAGTGTCATAATATAATGCAGGTGGTCCAAAATTTCATCCCATTTTCCTGGAAGAACAGACAACGAAATCAAGAATGTGTGGAACACTCATCTGCGGAAGAGATTAGCTTGTGGAGATGATAGATCAAAAGAGTTGTCTTCCATTAGTTCCTCTTCATCCTCATCATCTTCCAGTGCTTCATTTCAGTTGTCTAGTGAAGAACCGAGTGCAGGAACCACTGCTAGGTTAGAGAATCAATCTAACCAAGAAAGCAACATGTTCAAGAACCTGCAGAACGTCGAGTGCGAACTACCCAATTCTTTGACAATCCAAGAAAAACCTGAACAAAAAATATCAATGAAAGTAACAGATCAAGCTAGGGTTGATGATACTGTAGGCATGAAAATGTTGACATTAAGTTCTTCCCTTTCATCTCTTGACTCGTCAAACGGTTCAAGTACTTCCAGCCAAGGAGGCGGCATTTCAAGGCCAGATGATGAGCTGTTTAACTTCAAAGGAGCTTATGAACCTCAAATTGCAGACAGGGCAGTCTTTGAAATTCCATTGGAACTTGACTATGGTTTCTGGAACATGTTAGATGGGACGTTAGTGCCATTTCAGTGTAACCCTGAGCCTATACAACCTCAGGCGAATCAGACCTACCAGAGCTCAAACTTAGAGCTAGTTGAAAATGGGAATTGGCTCAGTTACTTGGAGAATGAGCTTGGCCTTGTGGATTCAAAAAAGACCGAGATCAACAGCCAGGATTTTGTGATGAGGGATGCAGCAGAACAATTGGCGCCGGAAAAGTACTGTGATAAGTTGTCAAATCATGCAGAAATGTATCAGGGCATGGATGATTACTTCGGAATGTGGCCTCCTTTGCCAGACAGCTCCGCCAACTCAGTTATAGTCCCCAAGTTGTAACTAGTTCTCCCCTAATTTATTTAAGTTAAAAACTAAGTATATCGAGCAATTATAGAGCATGCAATATTACCCGTGATCCCTTATCATGAAAGAACTATATATACATGATAGAAAAACTATATGGGTCTTTGGTAACTATACTGATCGATTTCTAGCTTCCTCAGTTCTTCATGAAGATGATGATGAATGACCAATGGCAGAGCCACCTCTAGACCAATGAGGATCTGTGTTCACAATACAATATCAACAATTGGCTGTAAGATATAGTGCACACAGAAAATCAAGACTTGCCCTCACCAGCAGAAAAATGTTGTGTATGGTATCTTTAAAATAAGTAATCTAACCCTTTGCTACCTTACAATTTCAAACTCATTAACATTAGTTTAGTGCACATCTAATGTTTGACACCACACTAGCCACATAATCCACTATAAAATCTATTGATTTTGACCATCAGTACTCATCGTTTGTCAATCCAAAAAGAACTTTTCTTTCATCCTCTTCTTCCTCAGCGCCATTGAAAGGTCAGATAGCTGCTCAAATACCAACATGAATCTTTTCCCTGCTCGAAACCCTAATCTTAGTAGCTTCGATTCCAAATTATTCTCCATTGACGACGACAATATGTTGATAGCCTGATACGGTGATACCCATGAAATACCCAATTTTTTTGTTCACATGCATGTAAAACACTCCATAATTGAACCCGGATATTTCGACTGCGTGATGATGAAACCCACATTCTCCTCTCTTTCTCTATGTTCCCATCTTGATTTGTGTTCTCTCTAGCTAGGTTCTCATTTATTCAATTGTGTTTTACGAGATTATACAAATTGCCAAAATTTAAGGTCATATTGTGTAAGAATTTAAGGAACACCACGGTTTTCAATTATTGAACCAGACTCTAAAATATGCCTACACCAACGCTCCATCTTTCGTAACAATGTGACTACGTGTCCATTCATATACTTCAAAGCTAGAAACAAACATGCAGTGTATGACATATTTAATCAATTAGAGTCGACTAGTCTCGAAAGCAATGAACATGTCCAACTAGATGGACGTCAAGGTTCTAAAACTCGTTAGTCGCTAGTCGGACAGTTAGTCGGGAAGTAACAAGTAGAGAAGTACTCGGGAAGTACTTGGGGAGTACTCGGTTTTTAATTCTTAGATTTATTTATTATTTTTAAAACATATAATTATATATATATATATATATATAATTTCTAAAATAATAAAAATAAACAATAAAATATTACAATATTCAAGAGATAATAATGTCTAAAAAGTAAAAACAACAATTACAATAACTCAATGAGTTCTAAGTAATAAAAGCAAATGCCAAATTCAATTCTTGCAAACAATTCTAAGCATATCATTTATAACTATGCCTCAAATTCTTTTTCTCCATATCCATCTAGTACTCCATCCGAATTCGACTCAAATTCAAAACTCACAACATGTACGTCCTCTTCATCATCAAAAATAAAATCATCCTCAAAACAAGAACACATATGCTTCTATTACCTATAGCTCTGACATATCAACAAAATAACAGAACAATATGCTCATTAAGTCACTGGTCAACAGAACAACAACAATATGCTATTGTTGGTGTGACACTGAACAATAGAACAACTAAACAAGAACATAATGTTACATATCAAAATTCAATTCGGTAATTCAAGGTCGTGCGATTGTGCAAGTCAAAGAGCTGAGACTGAGAGCGACAAAGTTAGATAATTAGGTTTGAACGAAAACGACGTCGTTTGCTTTTTTTCCCCAGCTAAAGGAGTTGACCGAGTTGGACTGAGTTGACCAAGTTGGACCGAGTACTCCGCCAATTTTCTTTTCGCCGACTAGAGGCACTGAGTAGACGAAAATTGGCTCGGCAAGCAGCCAAGTAGCGAGTACTCGGCCGAGTTAACCGAGTTTTAGAACATTGATAGACGTACATGAACTTTGTCAACTACGAAATTGAAATATGGAACTGTAGGCCTGGCACCAAAAACTACTATCGCCAGTAATAAGACTACTACCCCTAGCTACAAACGCTACTACCCATAGCGATAAAAGCTACTAGCACTGACTACAAAAACTACTACATCCAACAATAATCTATCACACAAATTTTTTTTTTTTCTGTTTATTTTGCTGGACATTTTGTTCCTTCTTCAGAATCCCTATTATCAATCTATTACACATATAAACCAACAATCAAAACCAAACCCTTAACTCATTCAATTTGAACGATTTCAACATTTTTTAGAATCTACAGAGAAATCAAATACCAGAATGAAGTCGTCTGTGGATACGCCACGATGAAGGTCAACGACGAGAGGAGGCTCGTGAGTAGCCCGACGAATATGAGTTTCGAAAGACGACGGGTGCCGAACAGGAGGTGGAAGACGTCATCATCGTTGTAATTGATCGAGGCTGAAGCAAAGGTCATCGAGACGTAGTCGACGGTCAATCCAAATTCCAGAAGTGATCGTCGAGATGACGACATCGTCAGAGATGCAATCAAGGATGACCGAAGGTTGTGGTCGAGACAGCTTCTTTTTGGGGACAACATCAGAATCTAAGGTGGAAAAGAGAGAGAGAGAACGAGAGAACTGATTAGGGAAAAAGAGAGAGGGAAGAGTATTTTAGGTAGAAATGAAATTTGGGTGATGAGTTTAGATCAGAAAGTGAACTTGCATGTACAAAAAATATTAGGTGGACTTATGAGGAAGAAAATATTCAAAAGTGGACTTTCATGAAATTTTCTATTTCTATAAAGTGCTTACTGACAAAGAGCTGGGACTTGGCTTTATTAATAATTTGACCAGAAACTCGGCCATAAGAATAAAAAGAATCCAATGCCACAACCAAATTACGCTTATCCCAATGACAGAAGACATTCACATCATCAGCAAATAAAACATGAGAAGACGCTTTCATACCTTTTGGAGAAGAAGTATGATGCATCTTTCCAGAATCCACAAGCTCAGTAACACCATAACTAAGATCCTCTTCTGCTAGACAAAAGATATGAGACAAAAGATCACCTTGCCTTGCACCCCTTCCGCTAGAGAAATAACCCACAGAACAACCATTAATCAAAAGTGAGAGCCTTGCTGACTGCATAATAGCATGCACTCAACCAAAAAAGGTATGACGTAAACCAAAGGCTTCATGAACATGAAGAAGAAAATCTCATGAATGAGTGTCAAAAGCCTTGGCAATGCCAACTTTAATTGCAGCATCACCCCCATAAGACTTAAGATTCAATAGATTAAAACATTCTGATGTTGTTATGATACAATCAAAAATATTACGACCTGGTGTTAAAGTTAATGCTTTTCTGAGAACACTAGGAAACTGCAGAAGAAACAATGAGTCAATGCATATATATACTTCCACTTGTTCTATAGTTCACCTCCTTTCAAATTATGAATTAGATCTTTTTAATTAAAGTACAATATTAGATCTTTTACATATCTTTTAATTAGATATTTTCTAGGTTATCTTGATCCCTATATAATGGGCAATAATGATGTGTATTCGATAAGAATTTCAGAAGTAAGAAATATCAGAGCCTGCAACAATTTGCTTCGAATATTCAACTGAGTTTTCTTTTTCTTTGTTCACCAAAGCGAATTGATCATTATCATACATTGTTCAATATATATAGAGTACAGGCAATCAAATTCTAATATGGTATAAGAGCTCTGTTGATCAATATCAACTGGAGTGTACCATCTGTTAGATAAAAAACACTTTTTTCTTTAGTTTTCTGCTACTACAATGACGACACAAGAAAATGGTTCAGAGGTTAGAGTTCCTATCTTCACAAGAGAGAACTTTGATTTCAAGGTTATTAAGATAGAGACCACATTCATATCTTGAGATCTATTGAGTTATATGAATGAATGTTATATAGTTCTAGCAGCAGAAGGGATGTCAAACGCTCGATGAACTGAGCTGAGGGTAAATATCAAGAAAGATGCAAAAACTCTTGGTATTTTGTAAACATCAATTGAAAATGAGTTCTTTCCAAGGATTACAAACGAGAGAACAACCAAAGGAGCTTGGGATGCTCTGAAGTTGAAGTTCAAAGACTTAGATAAGGTGAGAGCGGTAAAAGTTCAATCCTTGAGGAGAGATTTTAAATACACTACAAATGAAAATGAGTTGCTAAGTAATTATTGCACTAGATTGACTGATTTAGTCAACCAGATGAAAACCTATGCTGAACCCATACCTGATTTAGTCGTACAGAAGATCCTTATGAGCTTAAATAGGAAGTATGATGCTATAAATAGTATTATAGAGGAGACTAGGGATATAAACTCTCATGATGTGTAGGATTTGATGGGGTCACTTAAGGCTTTCGATTAGAGGTTGATGAGTCATGATGATGAACCAAACAGAAAAAACATTTCAAACACTAAGCCTAAACACCAGAAGTAGTAAACTATCTAGTTCAAATTCCAAACAACAGAAGAACTAGAAGGGTAAAGGCAAGAAGTGGGAGAGTAGATCAGATCAATCAAGAATAAGGAAAAATAAGGGAGGCAACAACATCTCAACCTATTCAAAGTGTTAAATCTGTGATAAGGTTTATATCAGAGAATGTTGGTTTAAAGGGATACCAAAATGTTCAAATTGCAACAAGTTTGGTCATGTCAAAAAAGATTGTGACTACCAAAATAGTTAGTTGGTGAACTACAGTGAATGACAACAAATTACTAATATGTTATAAGTCACTTATGCTACCGCGAATGAGATTTCTATAGTCGCGAATAAGATTTCTCAACCGCGAATGGAGCAGACACTATGACAAATGTAAATGTCTGGCTTGTTGATAGTGCCTGCAACAATCATATGACGACGAATACTAATCTTCTATATGACATTGTCTACAACAACAACATTATAAAAGTAAAGATGATGAATGAAAGCCTAGTGGATATAAAAGGCAAGAGAAACATTGATGTTGAAACTAAAAATGGGTGAATTTCATTAGAGATGTAATGCTGGTGCCAAATCTTGACTCAAATTTACTAAGTGTTGGTCAACTTCTTGAGCACAAGTGTACCTGCATTTTGGTGATGACACTTACAAAATCTTTGAGAAAGAAAGAGAGAGAGAGTTGCAAGAAGCTAATGGTAGAAGTTTAAATGAGGAGGAACATAAATTTTCCTCTTACTCTTAAGTATGCAGCTAAAAGTGCAAGAAGAATGAAGCTAAAGGAAGATCTTTGGCTATGACATCAAAGGCTAGGACATTTGAATGTTCAAAGTCTAAAGTTGTTGCATCAAACTAAAATGTTGCATGGAGTATCAAAAATCAAAGAAGTAAATGAAGTGCGTGAAAAATGTGCACTGAGAAAGCAACACATTATCTCATTTCTTAAAGGAAACAAAATTATCACTTGAGTTGGTCCATTCTGATATCTGTGGTCCTATAAAAATGACTACTGGATGAGGTAATATATATTTTCTTACATTCATTAATGACTGTTCAATTATGACTTGAGTTTATTTCTTAAGATAGAAGTAAGATGTATTCGTTGTGTTCAAGAAGTTTTTAGCTACGGTGGAAATACAATCTGATCTCAAAATCAAGAAGCTAAAATCAGATAAAGGGGGCAAATAGACATCAAATGAGTTTGGAAAGTTCTGTGTAGATATTGACAGGGAAATGCAGCTGACAATAAACTATACATCACAGCAAAATAAGGTAGCTGAAAAGAAAAATATAACTATCGTTGAAATGACGAAGTCTATGCTGCATGCCAAGAAAGTGCCTTTGGAATACTGGGGAGAAGTAGTATCGAATTAAAAACTGCTGCATGACAATAAACTATCGTTAAAAACTGTAGTGTATTTGATGAACAGACATCCAACTACAATTGTGTAGCGAATGACACCATTTGAAGCATGGAGTAGAATGAAGCTATGTGTAAATCACTTAAGAGTGTTTGGATCAATCTGTTACCTACACATCCCAAAAGTATTGAGGAAGAGCTTGATGAATCAAGTGAAATGTGTGCATTCATGGGATACAACTTGCACACAAAAGGCTATAGACACTTTAATCTGAAAAAGTGATTATTTGTAAAGATGTTCTCTTCAATGAGAATTCATCTTGGGATTGGATGAAAGACTCAGTCTAACAACAATGGATGTCAGATAACGCTGTTCAAGATGAAGATGTTCAAGAAGAGTTAGAACTCAATCCACCACAACAAACTCCACCTTAAAGTCCTGAGCAACCATCACTAACACCTTCAAATGCTCAATCTACATATCTACATCAAACTCAACACCAATAAGAATGAGAAGCTTGAATGAAGTGTATGAAAGGTGCAATGCGTGCTTATTTGAGCCTGAAAGATTTGAAGAAGCTGTGAAGGAAGATGAGTGGCGAACGAAAATGAAAGATGAAATAGATATGATTGTGAAAAACAACACATGAGAACTTGTCATATCCCGATCCTAGAATTAATTTACGGTTGGTTACTTTTATCTTTTAGCATTTAAAGTAACCGTTTAACCGTACAACGATCGTAGAGTTGACTTTTTGTTAAGTCAAGAATTTGGAAAAACTTTCTTCATGAAAGTTGTAGAGGGCGTCGTTACGAGTTCGTGGACACGTAGCACGCTCGAATCAGAGTTCCTATGAGAAAGTTATAAACAAAAATGTAAAGTTACTGTGCGGTAAAATGACTATATATAGGAGTTACCGGGGCGAAAAATCAAATTTTTCACCCGGCCTATTCTTTCTCTCTCCCCGACATTTTCTCTCTCCCCGACCGAAAAGACTGCCGGAACTTCCAGCCGCCACCGCGCCGCCGTCCGGCCACCTCAGGCCGCCGCACCGGTCTCAAAATGACCGCCTCTGAGTTTACTTCAATTCTAGGTAAGCCTTTCGACCTATCTCGCCTTAGTTTAGGAGAAATGTCGATTTGTTGGCCTAATGTACAGTGTTGATTCTAGATCGGATTTCTTCCTCATCAGGCCACCATTTTGTGAGTTCTTTATATGATTAGAATGAGTTTTAGGAGTACTACTCACCCCTAAAGTTTGGTGGATTCATTTGGAGTGTGGATGGAGAATTGAGGATTTGAAGTTTTTATGTTTAAAATTTCAGGTTCCACTGTTCATCACGTAATTGACCTAGTTAGATGCTGAATTGGCATTCGAGTTGAACTAGAAAGATGTTCCAAATGACGAGATGAAGCTACTGTTAAAATTTGGTGACGATCGGAGGTCGCCGGAATTTTAGCCGGAATTTCTGTCGGCGGCGGTGCCGCCACTTTTTGGGCAGTTTTTCATGCCCATTAAAAAGTATAAAATGAGATGAGTCTATGGTTTAAATTTGGTAATTTTTGAAGGAGTTTTAGTTAGGTTTTGGAATTTTTCTAGTTTAGTATTAATGGCGGATAATTAAATATTATTCCGACCATCGATTATTGCCGGATAAGGTTTAAGAATTATTTTAAGGACTCCTAAGTTATTGGTGAAGGTCGAAGATTTTTAGTTGACAATTTGAGAAGTATGGGGCTGATGAGCGAGTTGTACGCTTAGAAATGTGTACACATATATTATTTAATTATTATTCTAACGTCCGGAAAATTAATATTAATTGTGAAACAGGACGCGAAGAGGCTCGTGTTGTGGAGACTTCGCTTGAGCGGATTTCGTCAGGCTAAGACCTAAATCCGTGAGTGGATTTTTATTTTTAAATATAATGTATGCAACAAGTTTTTATTAAGTTTCTCTTTTATTTATGAGAATTTCCTCCATATTGAGTTTTATGGTGATTTTGGAAAAATTAGGGATTTATTATTTTTCAAAGATAAGTGAGCCGGGAAAGAGGTTTATACCTTTCCCGTGAGTTTTAAATAATTTCCCCGGAATATTATTTTTAATCGTTTTCACTATTTTGGGTTATGGAGGGGGTTTATATTTTAAATGGAGAAACTTGGCTCTTGAATTTTAATGATTTTAAGTAAAGTTAGGGAACCGATTTCGGATGCCTGAGAATGTTTTAAATCCAATATATTTGGGGAAAAGTCATGGGTGTTTTGACTTGGATTTTGATTTAATCACCATGAGGTTTTCAAGAATTTTCAAGTATATATATATATATATATATATATATATATATATATATATTGCTAGCTAGCTAGCATGGACCCTCTCCGGATTGTAGTTGGTCAGACCCTCTTCGGTGGTAGCTGGTCGGAATGACTCTCCCGGATAGAGCCGGTCAGGACCTTCTTCGGTGGTAGCTGGTCGGTTGGACCCTCTTGAATAGAGTAGGTCAAGGGACCCTCTCCGATTGAGCTGGTCAATAGATCCTCTTGTGGATAGAGATGGTCAGTTGTTTTCTCGTGGTCATGGTAAAAGTACCCCATTTTTTAAATTATGGATTTGAGCCAAGAGAATTGTTGTATATATTTTATTTAATCGTTTTCTATGGGTTGTGTGTATGTGAATTTTGGAAAATCAAAGGGATAGCATGAAAAGATGTTTACCTTTTCATATTTGATTTTTGTCCACTCACGCTAACGTTGTGTTTTTAAATGTTTTCCCCTAGGCCCTTCGTTTTCAAATGTCCAGTGTTGCAGGGTTCCTGAGAGGAGGTCGCGCGTACCGAAGTCGCGGCATAGTCAATTAATTAGTTGTTGCTCGCATATTGATTTGGGTATAACTTCCATGTAGACTGCTCTGATTATCCCAACTTAAATAGTTGAATAGCTTAGTGAAACATAGATGTGACTTGAGGAGCATGATGACTTCAGGAGTTAGGGGTTGATTTAAATTATTCATGGAAGTGCTAAGTTAGTTTGTAGGAAGGGTTGTCTATTTCAAGGGGGTTTCAGTAAGAAGTTTCTTTGAGGTGGTCCTTATAGGATTTACTTCGGGTTAAAGAGGTTTAACTCGGGGTGGATCCTGACAGAACTTATTAATAAACCAGAAAACAAGGATGTCATTGGTTTAAAGTGGATCTACAAAACCAAGCTGAATGCAAATGGTTCTGTGTAAAGAAACAAAGCAAGATTGGTGTCAAAAAGGTATTCACAGATACATGAAGTTGATTTTAATGAAACTTTTGTACCAGTTGCAAGACATGTGACAATAAGAGGTCTTATTTCTATAGCAGCACAAAAGGCTGGTTCTTGCACCAATTAGATGCCAAATCAGCGTTTTCTGAATGAAGTGCTGAAAGAAGAAGTATTTATGGATCAACCACAAGGTTTTATCATCAAGGGTAAAAAAAGGAAAGTTTATAAACTGAAAAAGACTATTTATGGTTTGAAACAAGCTCCAAGAGCTTGGTCTAGTGAGATCGATTCATATTTTATAGATAGAGAGTTTCAAAGGAGTGAAATGAATATGCACTCTACACTAAAACTTAAGATAAATCAATTATATTTATTGTTTCCTTATATGTTGATGATTTGATATTTACTGTATGCTATGAAAAGATAATTTGAAATTTGAAGTTTGATATGATAAAAATATGAAATTAGTGATTTGAGAATCTTGCATTATTTTTTAGGACAAATTTTTGTATATGGATAGTAAAAAAGTGTTGGTCCCTGAGAACGTTTCTCATCTAACTTGACAACGGCGTGGTCAAAATTGTACTGGCCGCTAGGGGTGGGCATATTCGGACTGGACCGGTTTTGAGCTCAAACCGTATCCGATCCGAATCATTCAGATTTGTTAAATCTCCATCCGAATCCAAAATCGAAATCCGGTTAACCAATTATTCGGGTCATCCGAAAACCGGATCGGATCGGTTTCGGATTTTACCTGAATTTGGAGAATTTCACTTTCAGTTTACAATTTCAAAATCCAACAGATGCCAAACCTCAAAAACAATTCAATCATCAAATGTTCATCACCAAATTCAAATTCATGAAGCCATAAATCCCAAATTCGTCTTACATAGACACAGACACAGGATTTTATTCAAGAATCAAATTGAATAAGAATTTAGGGAAAATAACCTGATATTGGGAAGCAGATTCAGGATTGGTGGTGGAAATGGAGCTGTAGATGCTTCGTCGTTGACAGAGAGGCAACAGAGAGGCGAGAGAGGCAAGAGGTGAGAGAGGCGAGAGAGGAGAGAGAGGCGAGAGAGGCGAGAGAGAGAGGCGACAGAGAGGCGAGAGAGGCGACAGAGAGGCGACAGAGAGGCGATCCGATTAGGGTTTTTTTGTCTTATATATGGTGTCTGTGATCAAGTGTGGCAGGTTGCATTGTAACCAATCAGACTAACAAATAAAATTGTGTCACATATTAAAAATATATATATATATATATATATATATATATATATATTAAAAAAAAAATCGGTTTATTCAGACCGGTTTTTAAGCAAAACCGGAACCAACCCGGTTCAAACCGGATCGGATCGGTTTTAGCTATTTTTTGACCCGCTTTAAATGAATCGGTTATCTGGTCCGTTTTTTCGGATGATTTTTTCGGTTTTCGGTTTTGGGGAAGATCAGAGGAGGTACATGCTAATCTTCCATCAAATATATAATCGGAGGATTTGGTTATTCGACGTTCATCCCAATCTTTCCTCCTTGCTAAATCACTCACATGCCGTGCGGTGGATCCCGAAGCTTTCAAGTCGTACTTTTCCCGTGCTTGGGTGGTGCAACGGAATTTTGGAATCCAAGAGAGGGGTGATCTCTTCCTTGTCTCATTCGAAGTTGAAATGGACTGATCAAAGGTCCTGAAAGGCGGTGAACGGTGGTTTGATCCTGCACCGGTCTGTCTGGAGGAGTATGATAAGATTAATCCCATGGCTGCAGTTCCTATGCGCCATGTCAGGATGTAGGTTATCGTCTCGTTGATTCCACCTGGGTACGAGAAGCCTGATAACATTGGTAACCTACTTGGAGGATATTTGGATTATGATCGTACTGAGTTCCTAAAGGGAGTGATGAAGATTTTGTTTACCCATGACATATCTAAGCCGCTGCTTTAGGAGAGACAAGTTCATCTTGAGATAGGGGTGGAGTCGATGCTGCATTTTACATATCTTCAGCTTCAGGGCAGATGCTTTATCTGCAATATGATTACACATGCTGGTGTAAAGTGTGATGGAACTCAAACAAACTCGGGTACCTCTCGAGGCATGCATTAGTTTTGGAAGCTGCTGCTTATAAAAAGGATGTGGTGGTGGAAGCTGCTGCTGAGAAGGAAGTGGTGTTATTATATGAAATGTGGAATTTATTGAGGTATTATAATGTAATAATGATACTCAACTGGTGGTGAAAGTGCTTGCTAGGAACTAGTTAGCTTTAATGAACTCTTTTTTCTCTGTTTCGGCGATACGTTGTTTCCATTGCTACTTCTATACGATGCATCTGTGGAGTGTAGATCCCCAAAGAAGCTTGGTTCAGAAGAAAAAGTTGCGAGTGCTAAAGTGAGTGATCGTGTGGCAGAAGGTGTGCTTCAGTGTCTGGAGGAACTCCTCACCAAGTGTTTTCATGTTCTATACATGTAGATTTACTAGTAAGTGTGTTGTTAGTAAAACTGTATTCAGTTGATGTTTTCTTCATTGAAAACAAACCAAGTTATTTGGAGATGCAGAATGGGTCGAGGTGTTAACTTCTCTTTTGGACGGTATAGATTCTTGAGTATTTATGGGATTCGTGGTCTACCGCTGTAGGGAGGTTCCGTTTAAGTTTATTCATAAATTGGACATGAGTTATGATTATTCTACAAGTGAATGAAATGCACTGGAGTCAAGAATTTATTATAATATTTATCCCTGTTATTCTCTTGTGTTTATCATTGTCTTTTCTCTTCCAGATCCTTTTTCTACTTAACAAAATGTTATCTTTCCTGCTTGCTTGGTTATGGTCTTTCTTTTACTATTGGCTTATTTCATGTTTAACTAGTTATCTCATGTGAATTGTCGACCTAGGATATGGTTTCTTGGAATTCTTCAATAAATTTTCAAGCCGGTATTAACAATTCTGTATGACATCCTTTGACAGATGGTTTTTGTGCTCAAGAAGTTGACTTATTGGGCTTTGCTTTCACCATCTGATGCATCAGAAGAGTTTGTGAGGGAGTTATCAAGTGTTTCAGGGCAATGCTTCTGAATTTATTTCCTTGCTCTGTTAAGTCCTGCACATGTCATCAAATCTTTGGTCTGCCTATGCTATTAGAAAAGAGAGATTTTATATCTCCAGCCATTAGCTCTCCAAAATCCGTTTCAGCATCAGATGAATGTTTACTTTCATTTCTACAGTCACAAGCTGCTTCTGCAGCTGTCGGACATTGGCTATCTCTTTTTCTCAAAGTATGTCAAGTTCCTTCCTGTAACAAATGATAATTGAATAACATTCAAGATTGTTTTTCTGAAAAGGCATTCACGATTTGTATCTAGTATTCGCACCTTGTGGTGGGTTGGTGTTTATACCAGATCGTAAACAAAGTTACTCTGAAAATTCTACCTTTCAGTGCCCTCATATGGTTTTATGCATATATAGTCATAAATGGAAATCATGGAATATATAAATTGGTAGAATTGTTCTAGCCGCTCTACTAGACTTGGTGTATAACCAGCACTGAAATGAAGCTAAACATTTTCAGGGATTCCATCGTGACACCCTTCAAGTTGATCAAACCAAGGTAGTTACGCTAGAGATCATTAACGGTATAGCGAGAGGAAATGGTAGTTCCAGATTCAGAAGGGTTAGTGTTTAATCATTGGTGTCATTTGGCAAATCAACGACACTCTATATCAGATATAGGCTTCATTCTTGTATCATTAGAATGTACCATCACTTCCATGTAACGATTAATGAAGTAACTAACTGTTAGTGAAGCATTCTGTCATGGCCTTCAAGGTCTTACATTGCTTCTTATGGCCGATGTTTACTGAAGTTAAAGAATTATCCAAATATTCTTGCTATAATTCGTCATATAATTATAAACTAACGACGTTTATTTCACCAAAAAATGTTGTTTATAATGAAAGAAGTAGTGGATTACGGCAGGATGACAGCCACCGGAAATAGCAGACAGAAACCTTTTGACCCAGAGTTTGCTGCGAGCCTTCCAGTTAGTCCTTTGAAGTTATATAAGGCAATCCCACTGCGCCAATGAGAATGTACATAACAATTGAATTTTCAGTCATGTTAATGTTGAGCCGCAGCCAACATAAGGTACGATTCTCACAGCTCTGCCTGTAATATGGTCTCGCTGAAGCCACAACTGACTTCAGTCCATCCGGTGAAATTTTACCTGGTTGATGTGGCACCCATTTCAGTCAAACTCAAAAATCAAATTGAAATGAGTGACTATAATGATGTCACATCAGCTTGATGAAATTTCATTTTATAGACTGAAGAATTTCTACCACACCATCAATAGATGCCTTCCATATTATAAATACAGATGTAACAGTCAAACAGAGCTTGATGGCCCCACATCGACCCCTTGGTGTCTTCTTTGACCCCTTGGTGTCTTCTTTGACCCCATATCTTGCCTCCTCTACTGTCTGTGCCTGATTTTTGTAGATCAGTTGTGCCTAAATCACTTAATGCAGAACCTACAAGTTCCATATCATTCTGATATTGATTGGAGTAGTCCATTTTCAACAATTGGGTGAAGGTTTTGGGCTATTCATATGAGCAGCACAAGGGTATCACGTCATTTTGGGCATTTCATTTTGTTTAGTATCCACTAGCAAGATTGCTCGCGCGATGTTGTGGGTGCATCACTACTATGAATGCATTATGCATTACACAATTAGTATGCATGTACATGTTAAGCAAATGGTTCACATAACAAAAAGTTTTGAAATTTGCAGTTCAGATCCTAAACCCTAAACTTTCAACTGCTCTCTATCAAAACATACCCAAAGGTTAATCATTAGAAGAAGATTCAATGCTCAGAGTTGCAATTGAACTTATACTTTCAATTCATTTGAGATCAGAAAATTTTACACCTAATTCAAATTCTGATGGTTGTCGTTTTGATTAGTTTAAGAAACCCAATTAGAGACGGGAGGCTTACTTCCAATATGATCGGTGTTAAATTAGACCCAATCGTCCAGCTCGATATGTATGCTATCGTGTAATTTGAAGTTCTCCAACTAGATTTTGCTGGATTTGGAAGATTTCTGAGAAATATGAGAAGAACATGGGCGCACATAGAGACAATGAAGAAGACGAAAGAAAATCAGAATTCAAAAGGCATGCTCTTTGTTTGCATCTCTCTTCTCTCGGCTCTCTGTTCTCACTTTCTCTAGGACCTTCCCTCTCACTGTTTCTTTGTATGTGGCCACTGTACTAAAATGGCTAATGAAGAATGCAAGACCCAACAATAGTTCCCAGCGAGGACCAGCCCACAACTGTTTTTACTGTATATGAACAGTGTCTATATGAGCAGTACTGTGAATAATGATCAAAAATAATATATAGTAAAATATCAAATTTCAAATGAAATAAACAAATATTGTCACTTGCTTAAAATGAGAAATGTTGCAACAAAAATTAGGAACATATCAGAGTGAAAATAAAGAGATACAAATAATACCAAGTAATTATTTGTTGCGGGTTCTCCAAAGTTTGTGCATAATAAGATTTGCATTCATAGGATATGAAATATTAATTAGCTTAAAATTCAACCAAGGGTAATTTCAGGATAAATACCTCTTATAATACTTAATGTATGACCACTTAGATAATTAGGTACATGATGCTTAAAAGACAACACTTTGATACCTCAACTACTTGATCAGCTCCTTGGCATACTTTGACTGAGAAATGAACATTCCATCTTTCCCTTGAGACACTTGCAATCCTAGGATGTAGCTCAGCTTACCGCACAAACTCATCTTAAACTTCTTACTCATAAGGGTGGTAAACTCCTTCACTAGTGTCTCAGATGTGGATACAAACACAATGTCATCCACATATACTTGGGCAATAATGATGTCTTTAGAGGTACACTTGATGAACATGATTTTATCAATAGAACCCCTCACATATCCATTCTCATTCAAATGTGTAGAAATTCTCTCATACCAGGCCCTAGGGCTTGCTTAAGACCATAGAAGGCCTTATCTAACCTATACATATGATTTGGATGGCTGACACTCTAGAATCTTGGGGGTTGCTCAACATACACTTCCTTAAGAATACCATTCAAAAAGGCACTCTTCACATCCATTTGATACAAGTTAAATTTCAGATGGCAAGCTATGACTAGGAGAAGACGAACAGACTCTAACCTAGCAACCGAGGCAAAAGTTTCATCAAAGTCTAGACCCTCAATTTGAGAATAACACTGCACAACCAATCGGGCTTTGTTACAGGTTATTATTCGCTTCTCTTCAGACTTGTTTTTGAAAACCCATTTAGTTCCTATGATATTATTGTCACTCGGTCTAGGGACTAATTGCCACACTCCACTTCTTTCAAATTAGATCAATTCTTCTTGCATAACACTTATCCACTCAACATCAAGTAAAGCCTTTTTCATATTCTTAGGCTCAATGGTTTACATAAAACCATAGAAAGTGACCTAATTTATCTCACTTTTTTAAAGTGCTTGAAAACAATTCATCAAGGTGAAGTTGCTTACCAACTGAATTGTCTGACCTCTGGTTTTTCTAGGCTCATCGATCTTACCAATAATGTCGAAGGAGTTGTGATCCTTTTGAACTTAGCGCTTCCTAGTTCTGTGGGGCTGCTGCATGGCAAGAGTGACATTTATCCCATCAATTGAGATCTGAGCAGTGACGAGGTCCGCTGAGCAACCTGCAATTTAAAACCTTATCATTGTAGTAACTGTAAGTAGGGATCCTTCTAGCTGGGAAAACTAGTGAAGGATTAATTTCTGCATTAAAACAAGTTAGTAATATTCACAAGTATAAAATACACATATACATAGCATATACAATTATTTGTCACATAATATACAAGTATACACAAATGCATAAGTATAAACATATATACATATTTATGATTTTAAATGGGGAATTCAATTTGGTTATCTAAAATTCTAAATCCTAAGTCTAATATTTAAAAAGTTGGTCAATCAATCACCTAAGACACATAACATAGAAAGCACTGAAATAAACACATAATGATTTCATGCAAGTCTAAATTGTGATGTTCTTACTATCCTATGTCTTAATTAATTTCAACCTCTTATGACTTCTCAAGTATTTTAGAAACTTCGAATACGCCTGAACCTAAAACATATATGTGTCACCTTGTTCAAACTATCAAATATGCCTAATCTAAACAAGATACACTTACGAACTAGAGTCTGTTGAAGACATGATGCTAGGTATGGCGTCACTCATCCTATTAGCATGCAAATCACTCATCCTAACAACCCTTTGCAGCACCTAGAATCAAACTATCAAATATGCCTAATTTGATCCAAGATTACTACTGCTTATTAAACTCCCCCCCTTAGAAACGTCTTGGTCTAGACTATCTTTAGGTTCGATTACATGATCAGGTGATGACTAATCAACTAACACATAATACACATAAGAACACACAACAACTTAAACTAAATCATAAACTTAAAAACATGGTTAAGATGTTATACATCACACACGGTTTCAAGAAAGTCACAAAGAAGAACTTTAAAACACATACAACGTATAAAACCAAAAACCATAAAATAATTGATAATTAAGCATGAATAAACACAGTAGATCATTATACAAAGCTTTTATACACTCCATACCTAGACCTACTTATATAGGTCGGCTAGGGTAAAGGGAAAGATCGGCGGTAGAATGGTTGTAGTTCGGCGGTGCTTGGTGTGGCGGCAGCTTGTGCAATTTTCTGTGTTTAGGATTTTTAGGTAGAGCTTGGCTATACTATAGCTTAAACAAAGATTGACACCCTAAAACTGAACTATTACATGTGTATTTATAGGGAGAAAACCCTAGCAAATTCGGCACACTCCTTGTCTATAACGGATTGAGTTTCTTGCTTTTCCTTATTGCACACAACTTTGACTTCTTGAATTTGCTGACTTGGATAATGATTCATGGACTTCTTTTCTGAATTATTGGACTCCCCTACATGTTAAGGGATCAATTTAGGACTTCCTTACACGTTTTGGTACCCCTAGGAAGCCGGATCCCCTCCATAATCTCGGTAGAACAAGTTATCCTGTTTTGACCGGGATAACTTTCCTAGTTGCTGTTTTCGGCTTCTCCTTGGTGATTTCTTCGATTCTTCTTCTTCTAAACAACTTCCCATATCATCATTAAGCTCCTCATCAATCATTTGGCATGCTTGGAAAGTATTTTGGTGAAGAAACACACTCACGAACTCGGTAGATAACTTCAGCAAAATATGTCATGTTTCTAGCAGACTGACCTCCGGCCATTGTTTCCATCATAATTCCTTCCTTACAACTTGGATTGCTGCGATTCCAAAATATTTAGAAACTATACATCCACATCTTTCTATCCATATATAGTACATCTCCTGGTTCCGCCTAGATCGTCCTAGAGAAATTTTTGAAGTTGCGTTATGGTTTCTGGAAATCCTCTATTTTTGTTCCGAATTCATGCTCTCGGCCTCTTGTCTTTCCATGCTTCTTTTGCTGCATTCCATAAGTTTGATCCTCATTATTCTTGTTTCGTTAAGTCCATATACATGTCACCTAAATATCAAAAAAAAATTAATCAAGTAATGACAATGTACAAATTCACATAATCATAAAAAATAACACGATAACTTCAAAAGTCAGCTTTTAACAAATTAGTGCACATTTTCTCTACTTTTCGCACATTTTAGCTATTGCTCTATAGAAAAACTCTTATGATAAATAACTAAAAATACTAACCTAATAATGGATAAACAAAGCATAAATAAGGGTAAAAATATATTAAAAACGTAGCATAAAATGCTCCTATCAATCAGGGAGATCAGAGTTGCTAACCTCTTTTTCAACTTCAGCGGTGGAAGCCTCGTCTTTGAGAGCCATGCTCTGAGACAGTTCATGTTCCTGCATAGGCATACTTGGAGAACTGTCATAAGATGCAAGAGAATCATCAATGTCAACATTTATGGTTTCCATAATCTTGCTAGACACCTTGTTATACACACGATAAGCACGACTGTTCAAAGCGTAACCAAGAAAGACACATTTGTCACATTTATCATCAAATTTGGTCAGATATTCTCTATCCTTATAAATGTAACAAGGACTCCTAAACATCTTGAGATGTGAGATGTTAGGTATCTGTCCCTTCCCTTCCATAACTCATAATGAGTCTTGAAAGTTCCAGGTCTAAACACTACTCTATTCAAAGTGTAACGAACACTATTTACAGTCTCAGCCTAAAAGGAATGAGCGAGTTTTGCCAAATTCAGCATTACTCTACCCATTTCTACTAATGTTTCATTCTTCCTTTCAACTATCCCATTGTGTTGGGGAGTGATAGGAGCAGAGAACGCATGGTGCATACCAAACTCATCACAATAATCATCAAAATTTGCATTTTCAAATTCAGTTCCATGATCAGATCTTATCCTAACAATTCGCAAACCCTCATGTGGCTTCTCATTTGTGACTTGTTTTGCAAATCTCAAATATTTTTCAAAGGTTTCATCTTTACTAGCCAAAAACTTGACCCAAGTAAACCTAGAGAAATCATCAACAATAACAAGCACATACTTTCTACCACCAATGCTTTCGGTGTCAATAGGACCTACCAAATCAAGATGCACCAATTAAAGAACTTGAGAAGTAGGTTTAGCAGGAATTGAAGGATGAGATGCACGAGTTAACTTGCCCATCTTGCAATCCCCACACACATACCTGAAGACTTATCTTTGAGAGTAGGCAATCCTCTCACACCGGCCTTTGTCAATAGCTTGTCAATAGCTTAACTTGCCCATCTTGCAATCCCCACACACATACCTGAAGACTTATCTTTGAGAGTAGGCAATCCTCTCACACCAGCCTTTGTCAATAGCTTGACAATATCTTGGTGGTTGAGATGGCACATACGTCTATGCCAAAGATCGAGAGGGGCTCCCAGCAACTTGGGATTAGAAGCATATCTTTGGAATGTACTTTTCAGAGGCAGAGATACAGTAGCACTGGTCACTGGTTCTCTTTCCTTTCATGATTCTCTTACCCTTTCCATCCAGAACTAGACACCTTGATTTGTCGAACGTGACCGAGTCATGTTCATCAACAATCTGAGTCACGCTTAACAAGCTTACTTCTAGACCTCTGACCAAAAGAACATTCTTCAGACAAGGGAGACATGGGGTTCTAACGGTCCATTTACCAATGATCTTAGTCCTAGCACAATCTCTAAACACAACACTGCCAGATGGATAAGTGTCATCCATGGAGGAGAACCGCTTCATGTTACCGATCATGTGCCTAGAGCAACCATTATCAACATACCAGTAGTCAGGCTCCTTACGTGACAAAGCAGTGAGGGCGACATTACAAATGACTACTATGTTATCTTGAGGTTTAGGATCGAAACTAACCCTGGTAACGAAATAGAACAGATCACCATCCTCTAGATCATCCTCCTGAGGAAACTTTTCGATAACTCTAGACTTGAAAATCCCTTCGCCCTTACCTACCTTAGGGTTGGCTCTTCTTCTAGGAAGAGGATTCCTAGTTCTTGATTTTGGATTTGAGATGGATAGACTCTGCACTATCCTGGACAGCTCCGTTAGGGAGTTCTCAAGGGTTGATTGGAATGTGGTGAGATTGACCTTCTCCTGAGACCTCCTAGGGTTTTGCTGACTGGATCTGAGTTTCCTACAACGAGGTGTATGTGTCCTAATATCCCACAAAAATGACAAGTGGGAACAAACCGTTGTGACTTGATGGATTTTGGAGGAGCAGAGCTCAAGGGTTCTTTACTCTTGACAAACACGGTTTTTCCATTCTGGCCTGAACAACTGCCTTACACAAACCCAAGGCTAGATTTATCCTTATCGGATTTACCCAACCCACACATCTTTGTCAACTTATCGGATCCGATCAAGAATTTCTCAAATTGTTGACGTGACTCACTTAAGGCTTTCTCAAGATCTGACATTTCCGATCTCAGAGTGGACACTAATTTGGTCTGAAAGTCTAAACTAGTCTGTAAGGTCATCACTTGATTTTCTTGACACAAATTTTCTGTTTTCCATTTAGACTCATGGGATAAGAACTTCTCTTGTATCCCTATATTGGACTCCTTACATTGTGAGAGCTCATTTGAGAGAGCCTTAATCTTTGCAAGCATGGTTTTGGAGACAAGCACTAACCTAGTACAGTTATCGTACATAGCGCTATCAGAATCTTCATCCTCAAGGAACTCTTCTAAGTCTAAAGAGGCCACAAGGGCTACATCATCCTCATCGGATTCGAAGACATGCTCGGTATCGCTATCACTTCAGGAAACTTTAAGGGCTATTTGGGACTTATTCCTTTTACTGGGACAAACAACAACCCACACTCAAAACATCGCCACACCGCCACACTCAAAACATCTATCAGCTTGAGGGGAAGTTCTAAGCTTGGGATTCCTAGAATCTGCGGTCTCACTAGGCTTAGGATTCCGAGAAGGTGATCCCTTAGGGAAGCTTCGACCAGCAGAGAAGGGCTTCCTCTTCCTAAGAAGTTTATCAAACCGTTTGGTTAGGTAGGCAATCTCCTTTATGATTCCCTCGAGGGACTCTGGATCAGTCTCTTTCTCTTCTACCTCATACGGTGGTTAAAGCTATGGGCTTCTCCTTCTTAGGTTTCTTTCTCTTGGACTCAAAGACTTTCAAGTTCCCTACCAACTCATCTAGGGAATAAGTGTGTAAGTTTGGGTTTCTTCTATGGCGATTTGCTTAGCCTCAAAACTAGGAGGAAGAGCTCGAAGGAACTTTTTCATTATCCTATGCGAGGGGATGACATCACCTAATCTTTGACACTGATTTGTGACACCTAGAAGGCGGCCATAAAAATCATCTATATTCTCATCCTCACGCATAGTCATCTCCTCAAATTCAAGATACAAGCTCTGGAGTTTCTGAGCCTTTACCTTAGTATTACCTTCATAGGTAGTAGCTAAGGTTTCCCAAGCACTCTTGGCGGTAAGACAAGTGATTTTCCTCTTACGTTCATTTTCAGATAGTGCGGAAAACTTGTTGTTAAGAGCTTTGGTGTTCATTTCAAAATCATCTTTTTTCAATGTCACTCCATTCTGATCTGGGCTTCTGCATTGGAATTGCAGAGTCCTCATTCATGGGTTACATGGAGTGTTTCCAACCCTCTTCGACCATAGTCAATTGTCTCCCATTATCTCGGCAGATAAGGAAGGTGGTCATCATCACTTTCATTGTGAATAATCTGTACCATCAAAGTACGGTGGAGTATTCAGAAGAATAGAGCCTCTACCACGACCCATTCTCAGGTGATAGAGGGATCTCACTAGTTAGGCTAGAGACCCGCTCTGATACCACTTGAAGGTCATAGAGGGGGATGAATAGGCCCACAACTTTTTCGCACTATTCTGCACATAAAGATAGCAAATATTTAGCTATCATGTTTGCTGTAGGCTAAGTTGTTGTAAATAAAAACAAATGCTGAGAAAGTAAAGATAACATCAGGATGTTTTTTATAACGCAGAAACCCAAAATTTAAAGAAGAAAACTGTGTGCCCTTAACTGAAGGACAGACCTTTTGACTATTGTAAACACACTACTACGAAACTCACAATCTACAGGATGGCACAACGCCTAGTCATTCTGCCTAGTCTACCTACTAGCGCTCAACTGAACTTGCTTTCTTGTTTCACGCAGTGTCTTACAAAGGGAACAATAAGCTTCAACAGAACTTAACTATCGTCTATAGCTAATTCTCTATGACAGCTTCTCTGAGTTGTTGCACTACCGAGACCGCCCTCAAGGTATGCAATGCACAATGAAATGGGTTTGAAAGATTTTGGTGCTCAACTCTAAGATTTACAATCATAAAAAAGACTTAGAGATAAACGAGTAGTTAGCACAATGCTAGACTCAAAGTGAAGAAAACAACAATGACAATTTTCATACACTAAGACAACCCACGACCACCAACCAGCAAAGGAAAACCTTGATCTTTATTTGTAGGCGAAGTGCACTGCTATAAGGAAGCAACCACGTTAGCCACATCAGCAAGTGAACTTTTGGACTCTAAACTTTTTACCAGAAAACCAGGACATATAGAATCATAAGGATTCCTCTAGTCATGAGGCAGCAACTAAAGAATTTTCCAGAAAGAGAATGAGCCAAAAGGAAAAGGACAAAGGGTTTTGGGAAAACTAGGTCAATCCTTGGATAAACAAAAGACTCTACAAAAATCACTTTGTAAAAGAGACATAAGAGTCAACTCCCATGTATCTTAGGCGGCCACATAGGTCGACTAAATAGCTTAGGCAGTGCACCACATAGGTCAGCCGCCAAACATGGGTTGTGTCTCATAAAACTCAGCTGGTCTCAAAAGTTCAAGACACGTGATCATAGGTAGGCTTGGTACACTTTCATACATTGACTTGGAGCCCAAAAATAATTTCTCAAATGTTGTGCTTTAAAGGAGATTTGAAATTCAAATACTTAAAAATTGAAGCAACCACATTTGAAAACGTGCTCAGCAGATAGGATAAATACAACAAGGGTACCTATCAAATCTGGATGGAAAGCAAGGCTGCCATCAATAGTGAAAGAATGTGATGCATATGCTTGAAACTACCTAATCCCTATGAGGACAATTCGGTACTTCATTCTTCACTTGTTTAGTCAATGTTGGTTACTTTGAGCAGTCCTTGCTATTATACTACGACAAGTAGTTTGAATCCTTATGTTTTGATCATTAAGGGATAACCAACCAATCTTGTACTAACAGAGATGTTGGGAACAGTGAAGGCACGGTGGATGTTCATGAGGTGGTGGTTTCGTGTACGATGACGTATGAGGCGTCGGAGAATATGGAGTATGATTTCTACAGGATCTCGTGCCCTCAGGCTGACACTATTGTGAGGAACAAGATGGCTTAGATTTACTGGCATCACAGGAATGTCTCGGTTTAGTTGTTGCGTCTATTCTTCCATGACTGTTTCATTAAGGTATAAAAACCCTGATTCTGAAATTGCTTTGGTTTTAATTAGTTTTCTAGTGAACAACTGTAATTTATGGTATATATGGTTGAACAATTGTAATGATTTTTGTTAACGTGCAAAAAATATTGTGCTTATTGGCTTTCCAATCCCAAAACCAGGGTAATTTTCATGAATCTTGTATATGGAGACTGAAATAGATTGTGTTAGTTGCAATCATTTTTGAATTTTATGGATTCTTCGATTCCAAATAGGGTTTCTTGGTGCATGTTGGTGACTGTTGCTAGTTTGTTATGTGTTTGTGTTTAAATTCAACTTTGACTCAATACTTCCTTAAAGGTAGATAAGATCCAAAATATAGGAAGAGATTCATTAAGAATAATGTTATGTGATTTGGAATTTTGTTATATTGTAATGGGTTTGTCTCGTCTGATGAGATTTAAGAAGATAATAGGACAGTTCACGACTTGATATATGCTATACATACATGTATACTAGAATTTTCCTATTGTAATAGTGACCTCTTCAATATTGGTTTTTCAAGTTTTGTCTTATTTCCCTTGTTGCTTTGCTTCTAGAGGCTTTGGTTTGATCCCTCTCTTGTTGTTCACTTTTTCTTTAAGTTCTCTATTTTTTAGAACAAGGAAAGAAGAACTCTTCAATCCTAATTTATTAAATTTTATATCAATACAAACCCTATGAGTAGAGTTTTTCATGTTAACAGAATAAGACTAACAAAAAACAATCTACAACTCAGCTAAACCTGAAATTTGGAAGACCAGCAAAGTCACGTTGACAAAGATCTATAAGAAAAGGGGGAGTCTCATTCCACCAAACCAAACCTGACGATGATAAACCAACATTAACAAGTGCATCTGCCACTTGATTGTCTTCTTTAAAAATATGAGAAGATTTGAAATGCATTTGCGATATACGGTGCAAACAATTATCCCAAGCAACACGAAGTCTCCATGAAACTAGACAGGGTGCATGTAAGAAGTTAAGCACCAGAGCCGAGTCTATTTCAAACCAAATGTGCTTCCATTCCCTAACCCAAGCAAGCTTAATTGATTGAATGACCGCCATGATCTCTACATCAATTGAACTAGGAAGATCAAGATTAGAAGCAAAGGCGCCCATAAAAGAGCCCTTATAGTCCCTAAACACTCCACCATAACCAGCTATTCCTGAAATTTGTTGCCATGCACCATCTGTATTGACCTTTACCCAACCAATAATTGGAGTAATCCAATTAACCTCGATGATTCTTAAAGCCTAACGAGGATGAAAATCAACCCCAAAAAATTTTAAAATCTGCAGCTCATCCACAGAATTATACATACTCCCTATGGCTAACTTACTAGCAGCTTGAACATGACTCATAATTAACCTCCTTGTACCCTCCACAGTGACCACACAATTGTCATGCTTCATTTTGTTTTTGGCTCTCTATATAAACCACAATGTGGTGGTGAAACAAATGATCCAAACTTCCTTAATTTGAGCACTTCGACCAACATATCCCAGCTACAATAACTCCAACAATAAAGCTGGCATATTTGTAATATTAAAAATTATCACCCAACTATTCCATAATGAAGCAGAGAAAGGACAAGTCAAGAAGATATGAATTAGCGATTCTTCATTAAAGCCACAAAGAACATAGTGAGAAGCCAAACAAATACCACTTCGTTGCAACAAATCCTCTGACAACACCCTGCCCCTTAAGACCTTCCACACATGAAGAGAGATTCTAGGAATAATAAATCTTGTCCAAATGAGCTTACCCCAATCAATGATTGGAAGATGAGGCCATAGGAAATGAAAAGCCTCCTTCACTGTGAGCTCACCAGAAGAAGATGGAGACCATAGCAATTTGTCAGGCTTGTTAGGAGCCAGAGCAATAGGTACTTCTCTAATTAACTCACACAAGTCATGAAAGTGATGCTGCAGTAACTTAGGGAATGTCCAAGCACCATTTTGAATAAAATCTGCCACCATCACCTCAACAACAATATGTATATTTGTGTGAGGCCCAAAAAATAGAGAAGAGGCTGTCCCATAAAATTGTCTCGTAAGAAAGAAATTTTCTCCCCTGACCCAATGATCCACCTTGAGTTCTCTTGAATTTGATTCCAGAAACGCCTCACACAGGCCATATAGAGGAACTAGTGTAGGAATGATGTAAAATACCATTACGACAAAACCGAGTATAAAGAAATGAACTGCCTAATAAAGGAGAAGAGAAAACCTCCCAGCTCCGCTTGAGAAGGAGAGAGTGGTTAAGAATAACCAACTGCTTAAGTCCCAGACCGCCCTCCTCCACTGTTGAACAACAAGTTTTCCACACAATTAGTGGAATCCCACGCTTATCTATAGAGCTGGACCATAAATAATTATGACACCAGACTTCCATCCGACGCATTAAGGAAATAGGTTACTCATACACTTGAAAACTATATACAAGCATACTATTGAAAACTGATTTTAACAGTTGTAAACGCTCTGTCATAGATAGAATAAAGCCCATCCAGCTAGAGAGACGCACGCGAATTTTATCCACCAAAGACCGAAAATCTGAGACACGTGGCTTTCCACGAAATATAGGCACACCCAGATAAGAGAATGGAAACTCCCTAATAGGAATGTCGAGTAAACTACTGATTGAATGTTTGAGAAAAAGAATGTGCCTGCTAAGAAAAGCTTGAGACTTGGACTTATTAATTCTTTGTCCTGAGTTTTGTCCATACTCTTCAAAGAAAGCCATCACCAAATCCAAACTACGTTTATCAGCTTGACAAAAAACAATAACATCATATGCGAATAAAACATGAGAGGGAGCTATTGTTCCTTTTGGGGATGAAATAGGGTTCAACCGACCACTACTCAGCATCTCAGAGAGACCCCTACTAAGAAGAGTGTCTACGAAGAACTTGATCGTCGTCCCTAAGAAGAGTGATAGAAGAACGAGAGCATTGCACTCGACACGTGGCATGAAAAAAAGATGAGTTACGATCTGCTTCTGATAGCCAGCACAACCGAGACTTCTCCTTTAAGTTCTGTATCTTTCACTCTTCTTTAGGCCAAAAAATGCATTGTAATTTGGGGAATTTGAAAGTTTGCTACTTTGACCGAACCTTTTAATTATATTGTTTGTACTTGCGTCAATATTATTGGTGTTTTCCTTACACGTGGCCTAGGATATGGCTTGTCACGTTTGTATGGTGGGCCATCTGGTACTATTGTGGGGCCAACAAAATAAGCCCCTCTTAGTCTGGAAACGAGTTAGTTAGTTTTATTGGTATTATTGTCTATACGTGGGTTATGTCAAGCCTTGCCACGTTTGCTCTGTGGGCTAGCTGCTTTTGTGGGCAAGCAAAAGAATCTGTGACCCAAAAATTCTACCTCAATCTTATAACCGGTTAATTTTAAAGTTTTGAAATTGGCTAACTTCAAATTACAATTTACACATGTTGACTCATTTTTATATATATGAAAATGTCAAAAATGTCTCTATTTGGATCACTTTAGAATATTAAAACATGGTCAATTTCTATACTTTCACACACAAAAAAAAAGATTAATTACCCTAATTTTATTGGTGTTGCCTTGGGTTATGGCAAGCCTTGCCACGTTGTGTGGTGGGCCAGCTGATGTTTGTGGCCAGCAAAATAAGAAATAAAATTTTAACATTACTGATGTGGTCTGGACCGTACGATCCATAAAAAAATATAGACGGAATATTTTCTTGGCATGGATCATTGCGTTGGGCGGTTGGGCCTTAAGCATAAATATCACCCGAGGTAGTAGTAGGGTTTCTATTTTTCCAATTGTTTCCGTTCTCTTGACACCTACGTACAGAGCCTTCGGGTTTCTTCAAGAACCACGCCAAGCCCAAGGTATGTCTTCGATCTTCTATCTCCCTTCCCCTCCTCTCTTTCCTTTATTCTTTGAAGCCGTTCCTATTTTTCCATTTTCCAAGTTTCTGTTTTCCATCCTTCACGTTTATTCTGTTTCTTTGCATGTCATAAACCTTAGGGCATAGAAAAACCCTAGTTCGATCGATATCTCAAGAACCCCCGAAACTGCATCATGCTCCCCGTTCTTGAATCTATGAAACCTGATCGAAACGTATATGCACCTTTGCCATCCAAATAATATCATAGATCAAAGAAAGATCATCATAGATTCATAGATCAATAGGGTTAGGGCTTAGTGTTAAAGATAGTGCATCTGGTTTATGACCTGCGTAACAGAAAGTTCTATTCTGAGCTTGAAAAACCCTGGGTTTTCTACTCGCGCGGGTGTATCAGTTAAGGTCTGTATGTCATGATATAGAAGAGTCAACAGTCAACCCCTATCTTACCTTGAGATCGATTGGGAACATTAAGATCTAATATCATCATCACTGTCACGGTAAAGTTCATTCCAAAGCACTATCTGAAGCCTATTCTGCGGACAATTTTCAAGCTGTCCTCTCATTAGTGCTGATCTGCAAACGAATTCGAAGAGTCTTCTTCGAATCCCCTCAAAAAGCTATGGTAACAGCGAGTGTCAAGACATGTATGCTCCAGAAGATATCGACATAGACATGTACAACATTCCCTCCGAGACAGACTTCTCATTGCTGGTTTGAACATTGGTCGCAGCGTATGCTCCAGATTACGGATTCGGATGCACTTTTCCTGGCAGTGGATGATGATATCAGTTATTACCTAATGTTCCCACTCAATCTCAAGGTATATCCCAGTCTACAGGTCTCGAGTTTAGTTGTAAGTTTGGTGCTTTGATATATTTTGATTTTAGAAGTTAAGCGAACTAAAATCTCACTTCAACCTCCAAGTAGTACGTTGTTGATTGATTTTGTACACTACCAATCAAATTTTGCATGGGGATTAATACTAATGGAAGTGTTGGATAACAACCTTAATTATTTTGCTTCACATATGTCGTGTGAGAAATATGATTTCTTGATATTTAGGTTTTCAGATTACGATGAACTCATGGGTGTATATATGTAGAGAAATCATCAATGAAGAGAACATCCAACTCATTGCATACGCTGCTCGATAATAAGACATGCCATCCTTGTAATATATAGATACAAGATGGTTATGTGAGACATTATTGTTTTAAATGTAACAAATAGCTACAGACAAGTGAAATTTGCACTTCTTATTTTACAATTCACGCTCTCATTTTGTTTTTGTACTATGTAGCCAAATAGTAGTATTGTGTAGGGGTGGACTCGGTCTAAACGGTTCAATTTTTAGGCACTAACCGATAACCAGAACCGAACATGCAGTTTTTTATTTTTTAGGACCAAAATCGATAAAAATATATAAAAATTGCTCTCGTCAGTTAACCAAATATCGGTTCGGTTTCAGTGCGGTATCGGTTACAAAACCGACTATCCATTATATTTTTCACACTTATCTAAATAACATAAAAAAATTAAAAATATCAAAGTTGTAACATAATTGAATGGAAAGAAAAGATAAAGTTTATACTTTATTCATTTGAAGTCTTCATTATTTATATATAGTAAAAGTGAAGACTACACGAAAAGGAATTAAGTTATACTTAACACTTAAAAATATAATCATTTGTGTGGAAGCATACTATTTATAACTTATAACCAATAAGAACATGACACGTAATTTTATTAATAAGTAAATATATATGTCGGTTCGGTTCGGTTTAATTGGATTTTAAGAAGTAAGAAACCGGAAACCGAAACCGCACTCCTTGGTTTATGTGGTTTTGAAACCGATTGTCTCGGTTTCTTTCAATTTCGATTAATCGGTGTCGGTTCGATACTGTTTTGATTTTTTCAGTGTTTAAAAGTCCACCCCTAGTATTGTGTATGTTGGAGATGCGTTTGAGAGTGATGAGGCATAATTGGACCAATTCTCGAATAAGCCCAATGGATAGCCCAGGTTGGCAGGTTATATACAGTCGTCGATATGCCAAGGCTAGGTTTCCTGCTAAACAAAATAGATCTAGGGGAAGAGATCAAACTGGCCTCGTTTCATAATGCAAAGATCGCCATCACCAACGACATGGACCGGTTACCGACGTTGCCGGAAGAAATTTTGGAGAAAATCTTCTATCTATTGCCTTGTGCAGAAGATGCAGTGCGTATGAGCATGGCGTCGAAGACATGGAAGAGTTTCTGGGATTCGCTACCACAGTTTCATTATCGTTTTGACCTCAAAATTGATAAAAACCCTCCCGTTGATTCTGTAACTTCTGAGGAAGATAAAACCTTGTGTATACTCACCCAACACAAAGATGACGATCCAAAACGAAAAATCATAGCCTTTCAGATAAGAAGAACCTTTTCTTCTTATAACATGCGAAGGGAAAGAGCAGAAGCGCATGATCATCTTGTCGACCACTGGATAAAGTTGGTAAGCAAACACTATCTCCTATCCCTGGATATCTCCTCTCCGGATGAACTATATTATAGTACATCAATGTATCGTTTTCCTTGTAGTCCTATCGATCTCGGATCATTACAAAGATTGTCTTTAAGTGTTTGTGTATTGGACAAAGCATTAGTCCAAAAGGGGACTAAGTTAAACTGTTTGAAGTCCCTTGATTTGTGTCACGTTGAGTTGAATGGGGTCTTCTGGGAGCTCCTTTCTAAATGTCCTTCACTTGAAAATCTGGGGGTCATGTACTGTGGTGAATCATATGATCGAGGTTATTACAAATATCCTCCCTTTGATTTTGGGGATCGTCCAAACCCTTACAAGATCACAGCACCCAAGGGGGTTCGAACACTTCGATATGCATCACACTTTCCCGAGGTTTTGGATGCCAAAGTATTGATGGTTTGGAATTTGGAGGTTCTGCACATAGATACACCGAGCTCTACCATTTCAGGAAAATATATAAGCAATCTGACTTCGGCTTTGCCCTCTCTGGTGGAGTTGAGGTTGAAAGTTGGTTACGGAGTGCCATACTGTACTGTTTCGACTCATCAACTCAGATCCCTATCAATTGTTATTGTGTATGGAATCTGTCAATATGCAAACCTTATGGTCAACCTAAAGACTCCGAATCTTGGTTATTTCTCATACGAAGGTCCTAAATTAATCCCATACTTGGATAGCCAACAGGACTGTATGAACCTGAAGGTACTGAAACTTAATCTAAGGATGCGTCCATTTTCTGTTGAGTACCCTGCAAATAGTCTCGGCTCTCGGTGGTTTCTTGCATTGCGAAATTATCTTGGGATGTTGCCACAACTTGAAGGATTCACCTTAGAATTGGCCAATCCTACAGAAGTAAGTTTAATACAAGCTCTAATTGCATTAGTGGTTTGTTTGTTTATGTATTGTAGTATCCACGTCTTACGTACTGTTCTCCCAAATATGCAGATCATATTTTTTCCGGGAAAACTAAGACACGATGAAATTCATCCGCCTTCAAAAGTCTTGGATTTGTCACTGCACTTTCCACCGTCAAATATGAATTTGGGATCCATTGGTGCCTTACTTTGGATTTCTCATCCGACCAACTTATCTATAGAACTAAATCAATACTACTCCTCATTTGACAATAACAAATTCATAAAGGTTGTTCTTTCTTAAGTTGAAAAATCTAGTCGGAGTATATATATGTGTGTGTCATGCATGCTCAGTCGTGTATTGATGGTCAATATTTTGTGCATTGCAGTTCATCTGTGAGGAGTTCATGTGCTTGAAAGAAAAGCTGAGCTGCTGTGGAAATATCAATAGCAAATGTTGGCGGCATTACATAAAGTCGGTTAAGATAAAATCCTTTTACTACGTCAAAGATGGACAGAGATATGGTGAAGATTCACTGAAGATATTGGCAGATCTTGAAGAAGGAATAGGAGCCACTTTTGAGCTGCAATGGTTGGATGCATAAATTAGTTATCAAAGAACACATATTTTGTGATTTTATCAATTGAGAATTATAAGTTTTATTCCATATATCCTTATTGGTGCAATACTATATACTGATCAATTGAAAATTATAAGTTTTATTCCATGCAGTTTCAGCAATGGCAGGTCGCCTGACCTTTATGTACTTAATGATCATCACTTCATCAGCAACCTGAAGTCCTTAACAATATCTTTTAGAGAGTATGGATGCAAATATAATTCCTACATCGATAGTCCAAATTTTCTCTACTACACGTAGTAGGCATTTGCCGTTACAGATCATTGATCAATATGACGAAATTGATTAGTAGGAACAGTTTGGTTAAGAATTTGGAGTTAGTATTTCTGTTTTGTAACTTCTGTTAGTAACAATATGCATTGATTTGTGCTTCGAAACTTTAGATCAAGGTATGCGTTTTCGGTTTGTGTTTCTAGCTGTAAGTGTGAATTTTGCATGATTAATTTCATATTTTGTGTTGTGGGTTTCAGAGAATTTGGTTGGGAAAGGAGGATATACAGAGGTGTATAGAGGAGTTTTGAAAAGTACAGAGGATATGCAGTTGTTGCATTGACAATGGCCTTTACCTCATCTTCCATTTCTCCTCCAGAGGCTCTGTTGCGTCCCTTCTCCGTAGTAAACCAACAATTTCCAGTCCTTTTGTTATGGTTTTACTTTTGGACAGTTCAGTTTCACACAATAATCTTTTGGAAATCATTCTTGTAGATGAGAATTTGCCACCTATGCATTGGAAAACAAGTCATAAGATAGCTATTGGGACTTGTAGAGGCCTCCATTACTTACATAAGGGCTGCCAGATGAGGATAATCCAAAACCTTGTCACACCCAGAAGGGGATTTAGGTGGCGAGGAAGAAGACGACGAGGAGGATTGGTCAACGATGGAGTTGGAGCGGCCGGGGGAGGAGAAGAAGTGCTAGGAGGCGAAGACGGTGGTGAAGTCGGCGGCAGCGGTGGTGGTGTCGATGTCGGTGGTGGAGAGATCGGAGGACTTCATGGAGCAGGAGGTGGTGGCAGAGTCGAAGAAGGCGTGGTCAAGAGGGAGTTGAAATTTTTTTTATGAGAGAGAGAGAAAGGATGTTGCAGAGGAGAGAGCACAGGTAGGGTGTGAGAACAGAAGAAGATGATGATGATGAAGAAGAGAGTAAAGGTGTGAGAGAGATTTGATCCAAACAAAAAAGTGTGTGTGAGAGAGATTCGATAAAAAAAACGTGAGAGAGAAAAAGACGTTTTATATGTCAGTAAATAGACGGATTCGTGATGAAAATTGGTCTCGGACCTTTTCTTGGTAGCGAAATCAAAGTCTAGATACCACATTAACAATTTTTAAAGTATGGATACCACTATAACCGTGACATAACCGTGGCACTTACCGGCCCTACATTTTACTTTTGTGTTTTTAGCTGTCGTTCCTATTGTTCTCTCATTTTAATTTTTACCTTTGTTGAATTGAGACCGACTTTGCCATCGGAGTGTCGTTTTGCAGGTCCCCTCTTCTCCACTTCAATCATCGGACATGTCTGCCTTCATGTTCTGCAAATTCTGCCTTCATGTTCTGCAAATTTTGGTGATCCAGTAAAGAAGTTGAAGAATCTGACGAGGAATAAGATCGATCAGTATGTTATACCATCGATCAACAGCTACCATTAGGAGTCATCCCATCAGAAAGACGCTGTTTCGAACTGATTTTTTCATTCTTTACCATTTGTTTTGATCCAACTCAACCAAGTACACAAGAGGGTAGATTTGATCATTGATCATTTGCCTATAATTAGTGTTGTTCATAAGAAAAGTAGTCGTATTCCTAGAAGCAGTTGTATTCCTAGAGAAATCATGAACACCAACATTTTCAGTATTATCTGAAGATACATTCAATTTCAAATACTATACCGGGGAGAACAAAAGAAAGATGTAAGAAAACAGGGCGGTTTTCGATAGAAATCGATCATAGTACTCGACTGTGACCTTTTTTATTTTTGTAACATAAAAGAGGATGTCTTAAGATCCACATTACCCTGAAACTTAAGTTCAATTGTATAGTAATATGCAGTAAAAGTTCATTATATCCGAAAGGGTATATACCATATGAAGAACTCATATACTGAGGTTTTCGATCTTTAATATTCTGAGCAGAAGGTGTAGAATTTTACAGAAATTCTCCTAAATAGCGTATCATCTTCAGCACAGCCACGATTTCCTCAATGTGGGAGTATGTCAATCAAAACGGACTTGACCTTGGGATCCAGTGAGAACATTAAGAACTGACATCTGAAGCATATGCTGCAACAACCCGAGCAGTTCTTTTATTAGCCAGTAATTGCTGATCAGCAAAGAAGAGTCCTCTTCCCCTCAACAAGCTCTGATAATAGTGACTGTCAAAACCAGCACCTATTGAAAATGATGAAGACAATTGTTAAAAGTATGACATCCCCTCCTAGGTAAACTTCTCACTCAGTCCTCTTGATACAAAAGGACATGTAGCAGCAGCAGAAGTACTAGTTGCCTGGTTAGAATCCCTAAAATTGTTCCCCTTCTTTTACTACCAAGAGAGCAAATAACCCAACAACAAACGAATGAGAAGCGACATGAAACAAGAGGAGAAGAAGAAGACTAGGAAATGGAGCTCCTCCTCCTCTTCCTCTCTTTTTCTCAATTGACTCAAATGGGTCCCTAGTTCCTACTAGATTTGATTTCTCATATTTTTCTACTGGGGTTGTATTTAATTTCTTGAATCGGAGAGCGTTTTGAAGTAGGTTGATTTCAATTTCATTATCTCATTGCTAGTTGATGTGCCTTGTATTGCTCATAATTTGTTTTTTTTGTCTGTTGTTGTTGTTGTTGGTAAGAGGCATAGAACAGTGGAAGATGAAGATAGGAAGAGCCGAAAGAGTGACAAGGATATGAGAAGGCCACATAAGCACTCTGATAAGGGTATTACTATCAAAGTCTCATGCTTTTCAAGTGTATGAATTGTTGTTCAATTTGAGAATGTTGTTTTGATTTTCTTCACTAGTTTAAGGACGGTTTTCGAGACTGTTATGGGGCTGACTAGAGTATAGTTCAGTTTGTTTCGACCTCGTAGTTCAGGAATGCTAGGAAATACGTTTTCAATTCACACTGTAGTGTAATGAATGATTTGACATGAAAACTTGAACAGCTGATGAAGGGGATTTACTTGACTTGATGTCATTCTTAAGCTTAATCGTTAATGATATGATTGATTCATTAAATGATTGAATTACGACATAGAGGTGCCATTATATAGTAGCGCAATGAAGTTTTATTGCATTAAGGCTGTCCTGGCAAAACAGATGGTATCTAGCAATAGGTCAAAATGTGTGAACTCTGAGAAAGTACATGCATCTTGGTTTCAATATAGACACAGGTGATTCTGCTGTTTTAATTTTTGTACTTCATAGTTGATGGAGTACATTTAGTAAATTATGCTGCTTAATCTGTTGGTCTTATGCGCATTGATTTCTGATAGATGGGACTGAAAGAAATTATCTTCTCTTTCAGAACATTGAGATCCAAGAACTATCCGGTGATGACTATTTCTCTAAGAACAATGAGTTCTCCACATGGCTGAAAGAAGAGAAAGATGTGTTCTTCTCTGATCTTTCTGCAGAATCTGCACGGAAACTGTTCTCAGACTTTGTGAAAGCTTGGAACAAGAAAAAGCTTGAAGTCAGATACTACGAGGGGATTGGAATTTGGAACTGCACCCCGGTCTGCTCATAATTCGAAAATCAAGGGTGAAAAGCAACATTAGCAGTGGATCTCAGCTCTTGTGCTCTGCATACCTTGTTTTGTTTTTGCTTTTCAATAGCCTAAATTCTTCGATGATCTTTTCTTGTAAGTTTTAACTGTTAGAAGTAAGGTGATATCAGGGATCAGGATGCAGCAGTCAACTCCATGTTGTTATCTATCTTAACTGGAGGGTTGATCATCGATGACGTTTCTTTATAGTCAAGTAGTAATGAAGAATTTACTCTTTTCAAGAGGATGATCCACAGTTCCAGTGTCATGTTTTGCGGCACTTGATTGATATTGAGAATGGCCCTCATGTTAAGTTCATGAACACTGATAATCTTCAGAAAAAAGCATATTGTTAAGCACTGTTAGTGATCGAGTTGGGTTCACAATTTAGCTTGGTATATATACGTATTGTGAAGCACTGATGGTACAAAAAAATGAAGGCATTTTCCTACCCTAAACGGCTAACTAGACCTCAACCAAGTTATCCCAATAGATGTAGAAAATTTGGGATTTGAAACCTATCCTATGCCTAGTATCAAAGTAATCTTGATTCATTTACTGTATATTTCTGTTTCTGCCACTCCTAGCTTCACTAATAGTCAGAACAAGAACATTTGCCGTCGCTGAAATGGTGAAACCGGTATGGATCCCTCAATATGATTTTCCGCCCAACCACTGCACTAACATGGTTATACACAGAATGGCAATCACCACAGACCCGAAGATTTTTGAAAACCATAACAGGTGAACCTTCTGGAGTACTGACCCACCCGAAAGCAAGGGCAATTCTCTCACTGTTGTTCCAAAGATTTTGCTCCTGTTCATCAGTATCTTGCAAGGAGTAGCTTGTATCAGGAACATAGCCTGCTTCTCTAATCATCTTCATAAGCTCTCCCAACTTGGCATAAATCTACTGTCTGTGGGTGAGACTTTTCTCCCATCCCAAATTTACTCACCTCACTTTTTAACTTGAGCCAACTACAAGCTAGCTTCTTTGTTATGCTTCTGGCTCCCATTTGCCTCCTTAAATTCTCTACTTCCTCCCATCTTCCAGTACTTGCACAGACATTTGAGAAAAGAACATAAGCTGAATCATCTACTGGGTCTAACTCAAGAAGATGGTTTGCTGCTTTCCTGCCTAGTTCCAAATTGCGATGAATTTTACAAGCAGCCAACAAGCTCCACCAGACAAGGTCATTTGGCGGGACGGGCATTTCATTAATAAAGGCTTCAGCCTCAGAGAGCCTTCCCGCTCTCCCAAGGAGATCAAT
The DNA here is from genome assembly GCA_951800085.1 of Comarum palustre. Lineage (NCBI taxonomy): Eukaryota > Viridiplantae > Streptophyta > Magnoliopsida > Rosales > Rosaceae > Comarum > Comarum palustre. The sequence continues at coordinate 19,062,487 of OX637582.1, forward strand.
TATGCACACACAGTGTTCTATTGCTGGTGGGACAACAAACTCTGTAGTCATTGCATTATAGTATGCAAGACCATCATCCACCAGACCCCCATGACTACACGCAGAGAGAAGTGAGACAAAGGTGACATGGTCAGGTTTCACACCCAGACTAACCATTTCATGAAAGCTTTCCCTAGCATTCTCGAAACACCCATGTTTGGCAAAAGATGATATCAAGATGTTCCATGATAATCGTGACCTGATGGTTGGTGAGGGAAGTATCTTCAAAACATCTTCCATCTCCCTGCACCTTCCATGCATACCCATCGCAGCATTTGTAATATAATGGTCTGTGTTAAAACCAAGCTTATCTACCAGACCATGAAGCTGTTGGCCTTCCACCAACATAGCCAAGTCTGCACTAACAGACAGTGCGAAAGATAAGCTGAACTGATCGAAGTCCACTGCAGCTCTTCTCATCATCAAAACAAGTTTCAAAGCTTCCTCGAGACCATGATTAGCATTAGCAGCAATGATTGCATTCCATGCAATGGAATTCCTGACAGTTAGTCCACTAAATATGCAGTTACTTGAGTTTAAATCACCACACTTAGCATACATTGTAATAAGGGAACTCAGCACATAATTTTCTGATTCAAATCCTGTCAATACTATATGTGCATGGAGTGGCATCCCATATATTAGTAGATCAATAGGATTCAAGAATGCACCGAGGACATTAATTATTGTAATGTAGTTTTTCGGAGTTCCTTCCTTTCTCATGAGTTTAAAAGCTGTGATTACTCATCTGGTTCTCTGTTTTCAGCATAACCACCAATGAGAGAATTCCAAGTAACTTCGCTTGGGCATTGTTTGCAATACTTTCGCTGCTTCAAGTGTCTTACTAAGCTTTCCATACATGGTAACTAATGCATTTCCTACTATCAGATTGTCTTGTAGACCTCCAGCGACTGCAATAGCATGAAGAATCTTTCCTTCGACTACAAATTCCAGATTTGAACAGGCAGACAAAGCACTTGTCAAAGTCACGTAATTTATTGGTTTTCTCCATCACAGCAAAATGTTTGAGGGCATTTTGGGACTCCTTGTTCTGAACATAGCAGGCTAACATAGAGTTCCAGGAAATTATATCCTTCTCTATCATTCTTTCGAAAACTAACTCAGCATCTTCAGATCTTCCAGCCTCAGAATACATACTAAAAAGAGTATTGCCAACACAAACATTTGATTTCATCCCCAGTTTCACTGCCAGTCCATGAATTCCACTGCCCCACTTCAGATTATCTGTGGAGCCGCAGACCCCCAACAACGTTGAAACTGTTATAGAATTCAATTCTTTATTTACATGCCGCATACGATGAAAAAACCGCAATGATTCTTTACATAGCCCATTTTGCACATGAGCAGAAATAATCGAATTCCATGAGATTGTGTCTCTTTCATCTATGTGATTGAATACATAGCATGCCTCACCCACATTACCAAAGCTACATTACATGGATATGAGGGAATTTGCAACAGAAACACTACTCTGCAAACCTAGTTTCACAGCATCTCCAAGAACTTGCTGACCCAATAACTCCTCCCCCAGCGCTCCACAAGTACTATACACTATTGCCTAAGTGTTATCATTGCAACACACCCCTTCCTGCCTCATATCCTTATAAACACTCATCACTTCCCCCAAATTGCCATTACTAGAATACCCAACAATCAAAGAAGTCCAAGTAACCACCTTACGCGCATTCTCAACATTACCATAAGTCCCATAAAAATGCAAAACAGAAGTACCCACAAACACATCACACAACAACCCACTTTTCACCACAAAGCCATGAACTTGCATTCCTGCACAAAACATCGAACCATCCTTATCACACGCCGTAACCAAACTCGCAATGACAAAGCCACTCGGCCTAACTCCACACCCAACCATCTCGCAAAAAAACCTAACCGCGTCACCATACAACCCCACTCTCACATAGCTCGATATCATCGTGCTCCAAGAAGCTTCATTTCTTTCAGGAATATCATCAAACACCTTGCGTGCGTACCCGATACGACCAAGTTTCGAGTACATGTTGACGAGTGTTTGAGCAGAAGGCTCCGAGAGGCACAATGCCCTTCATGCACAATGCGTGGAGGGCTTTGCCGGAAGTTTCCTGGGTGATCTGGGAGAAACCCTTTTGAGGGAAGCATGAGATTTCTGGGTTGGGGTGGTCTCAAAGAGGATGGGTGCCGTAGTTTTGAGGTTGTGAGTTTTGGGGTTAGGTAGGTCCTACATGTCAAAATGGGGATGTGAGTTGGAAAGTCGAGCCTGACAGCTGAGAGCTTTCTGCAACTTCTAGCCAGCTCTGCGTTTTGCTTCTTCAGACTTCACTAATCAGTAATCAAACTTAGACCTTAGTTGGGAATAGCTACAGACTATAGACTACAGAATTACACATGCCTTATATCCAATAAAGAGTTACACAAGAATGAATCATTGTCTCTATTAATCTCACGCTAATTAGTGTTAACAAATTTTTTACTGTCGTAGCAAATATGACATTTGCGTGTGTGTACTTGGTCTTATACCGTGTATATGGGTTTAACTCATGGGTCTGATGCGTGTGTCCTAGTTGTAATTGGTTTACATTATGGATTTAACCCCTTAAAGGACTTGCTCATTGTACTTGAGTGAGTCTCTATATAAAAAGCTTATCTCTATTCATAAGAAGATTGATATCATTCATCTTCAATTATTCTATAAGACGTTATCAGTCACGCTAACTTTAGGAACCCGAGCAAAAAGAGGCCGCCCACCACAACCGAAAAAAAACCCCCAAAACCCAATTCTTTTCCGGCCAACCTCCTTCCTTGGATTGCTGTAGCTACTGCCGCAATCGTTTTTCTGCCACGTGCGCTACCTCTAGTCGATGTTGCCGCACAAAAGTTGTCGACGCTGCCTATCAATGTCGACGTGCACCCTGATTGCCGATGCACACCCTGATTGCCGATGCGCACACCTAGCTGCCACTACATATTTGCTACGCATAGTTGTTGCCACCAAGTATCAACAGTTGATATTTTAAGCTTATTTGAAGCTTTTATCGGCAAATGTATGTACTATTGAACCCTAAACTCGTTCAAAATTCACTAAACTCAAGGAGGATAAAATCGGTTTCTCCCTTCTCCGTCATCATTCTATGCTTGAGACGTTTGTCTTTGCAGGTTATTTTGTTCAATACAAACCCTAGATGAAGTGATTGCATATGGCCGCCATGCTGCTGCCAGGCAACTGCCAAGTGCCGCTACCGGGGCCTGCCCCTGTGCGCGCGCGTACGCTGCTGCCGGCGCTGCATGTGCACCTGTTGTGTGCTACCGTGCGCTGCTGCCGAGGCTTGTCCCTGTGTGTGTGCGTGCTCTGCTGCCAGGCACCATACGTGCACTTTCTAGGCTGCTGTCGAGCGCTGCTGCCAGGGATTGCCCTTATGCGCGCTCACGCTGCTGTCGGGCACTGCACGTACACCTGCCGAGCACTACTGCTGAGACCATGCCTTGGCACATGCACACGGCTGCCAACATGCACCTATGCATTTAATATCCTCTCTAGGTCAGCATGGTGTGGTATCCATAGCTGTTTTTATTTTTAAAGAATTCAGCATTGAATTCAAATGGTCTCGAATTAACTACTTGAATTCTTGTATGCATAGTCAATGGACAAACACATGCAGTTTGATCCTCTGGATGCCCAAGGCCATGAGTATCACCACTAGGTCCTCGACATGAGGCAAAATTTTATTGGCAAGAACTATATCTCCACCATCGATCCTCCCACAGATTCCCTCAAGGAGGGTGAAAAGTTACCGGACGAAGGAACTAAGTTCAAGGCGCTTATGTATATGCCCCGACACTTGAATTCCATATTGAGGTGGCAATACCAGCAATTGGCCGACCCGCTGGAGTTATGGAACAAGCTCGCGACAAGATTTGGTAATGTTCATGTTGCGCTTCTACCAGAGCTGCAGGCCGAATAGGCTTCCATAAAGCTAATGGATTACAAATCTGTAAAAGAGTACCAGACAGACATGCTTGCACTACGTACTCGTCTGCACTTTTATGGACTTGAGAAGTCTGAGGATGATCTCATAGAGAAAACGCTTCTCACTTTTCCCAGGTCGTCAGCCACGCTGATGAAACAATATAGGCATGACTATAAGAGTAGTCTTACTCCAACGTTTGACTATATGACATTATTGCTAACTGAGGAGAAAGATTATAAGGTCTTGTCTAAGAACACCGGTCAGCCTATTGGGACCGTTGTTGTACCGGAAAATAATTACTACAGTGCTAGAGGCGGGAAAGTCATAAAGCCGAGAGCAAGAGATCGCTATGAACCATATCACAGTGTTGATACGCAAAAAAAAAAAGTATATATACATATATGTATACAAATATATATATATATATATGGAAAAAAGGAGGCAGCCGAATTAAATAAAAAAATAAATAAAAAAAGGGGAAAAAGACAGAAAAAAGAAGCAGTCCTTATCAAGGTGTTATGCTCCCACACAAAGGGTATTTGAGTTTACTTATAACTCATATAAGTGACCTAGCCTATTGGGACTCATTTTCCTCAACTCCACACAATATATAAGGACTAGAGGACGCTGAAAAAACACACACACGCAGGAAAAAGAGAGAAGACGCAGAAAAAAGCAGGAGACGCAGAAAAGACAAAACCCTAGAGGTACAGCTGATTCTCTCATCCTCTCATGTTCTTGGTGACTATGTTCTCTGGCCCTTGTTACTATGGTTACTCAAATCCCTTGTGGATTCCTGGTTCTAGTTCTATGGTTCCCTGGTTACTGTTCTCTTGGTTACTATGGTTCTTGGTTACTTGGTTCTTGGTTACTTGACACTGGTTACTGGTTACTTGGTTCTATGGTTCTGGTTACTTGGCTCTGGTCCTATGATCTTTTGGTTACTCAAATCCCTCCCAGTTACTTTGGTTCCTATGTTGCTGTGTTTTGGAGGTGACTATGTTCTTTGGTCCTGATATACTGGTTACTATGGCTTGGATCATGTGATTCTACTATGGCACTGACCACTAATGACTCTCTGTTACTGTGTTTTCTCTAACTCACTGCCTCAACCTTCCCAAACCCAAATACAAAGCAAATAACCTTTCACAACTTAAGCCACACAAACAAAAAAAGAAACAAGCAGTACAAGTTCTAATTCAATTGAATCAAAAGAAGAGGCATTCAGTATGAAAGATGGGGTTTTCTGATCAAACAAGCAAAGACAGAATACATCCAAAGCTCATCAAAACAATAACAGTAGCCACAGGTTGAATTGCTTACCGAGGGGCTCAAACAGAGGGAGATACTGAAACGCAGCTGGCAACTTGGGATTCCAAATTACCCCAATCACCGGCAGGAGCTACTGACAACAAGAAGCAGAAAATTATCAGAAGGAAATTCTCCAAATTTCGATTGTGTGAAGTGCATACCGAATCAAACAAAACCTCTACAAAAATAGAGAGCCAGGCTTGCGAGTTTACCTCCAAATCGGGTTCAATATCCATCTCCAACTCAATTTTCATCTCCAAATCCATCCTGCACAGTGATAAACAAAGAAAAAGAAAATCGGATCAATTTGGAACAAAAAAAAAAGAAAGAACAACGATTCGTCACTCTCTCAAACCCGAGTCCAATTTCAGCAGGAAATTCCCCAAAATTGACTTCGACAGTAAGAAGGCGAAGTCGAAACAAAAAACGGGATCAGTCAAAAAAAAAAGAAGAATTGGAGAAGGGGAGGAAGCGCTGTTCTTACCCGGTCGGTGTGAAGCCCCGAACCATAAAACTCCAGAGGCCTCGCGGACGCCATTCCGTGCCCACACCTGAAAACGCAGGGGAACCATTGCAGCCCAATCTCCGCCTCCTCGATGTCTCACCTCCTTGCTGATCCAGAACCGTGGGGAAGAATCGAAGAGGGGCAGGGGATCGAGGATCTAAGGAAGGAGCGCCTCCAACTGCGCCACTTCGAACACCCAAATCCCGAAACTCTGGACTCTCTCCAGGCAGAAAGTAAAGAGACAGGGAGGGAGGGACTCGGCTGCCTTTGTCTCCGATCTGTTTTAAGATCCAACGGATCTGAGAGAGAAGAGAACGAAAGGAGAGCGAAGAGCAGGCAGAAGAAGAAGAAGAAGAAGAAAGAAGGGAGAAATGAGGAAGAACAGACCGAGAAGAAGCAGAAGAAGAAGGAAAGAAGGAAAAGAAAAAAAAAGAAATGGGGAAGGAGTGGCGAGGAAAGAAAAGAAGAAGTGGGCTGGGCCCCCGAAAATTGGGCCGGACCCCCGAGAACCGGGCTGGGCCTCCAACTGATCTGGGCCGGGTCTCCGAAAAAACTGGGCCTCCAACTAGGGCCTGGTCTCTTGGGCCTGCCAAAGAAAAAAAAACAATTGGGCCCTGCCAAGAAAAAAAACAGGCCTGGCAACTAAAGGCTTTAACAACAAAAAAGAAGAGAGACTCATGGGCCTTCAACAAAAAAAGACATTGGGCTCCGGTCATCTTCATTATGGGCCTTCAACAAAAGAAAAAGGGAAACAAGCCCACTCCACAGGCCCATCATCAATTCAAGACCAACTCCACCAATTTTTCAGTATGAAGCTCAATTCAAGTCCCAAGGCCCAAATCAAAGATCTTCGGGCCTCTTGCAAATGAAATGGAAACAGGCCCACTTTGCTAAAGGAAGCAGTACAAAAGCCCGGTTTAAATTCCAAGGCCCAACAACAAAGCTCGACACGATGGGTGCCCAAATCAAATAAAATGCCTCCAAGAAAAATCTATGGGCCTCTCACAAATGAAAGGGAAATAAGCCCACAAAAGACAATGCAAGTCCAAATACAGCAGTGAAAAAAGCCCACTTCAAGTTTCAAGGCCCAACTGCAAAAGTCATTATCAAATTACATGTCAAGTACAAATCCAAATGCAGCAGTGTAAAAAGCCCACTTCAAGTCTCAAGGCCCAACTGCAAAGCCCAGGATGATGGGTGCCCAAATCAAATCAGCTGGCACCCCACCAAATCAAGTATCGACATAAAATACAATTGATGGATTCAAAATATGTACATCTATCAAAACCAAATCCAGCGTGAACTACAATGGTTTGATTCCCACAAAGGGATATGTAGGCAGTCCGGACTTAAATCTGGATACAACCATGGCTAAAACCAAATCCTGGATCTTTTCAAGCCAATTTCCTAAACACATGATCGAATCCCTGACCACCAGTCAAAAGTTGACCAGTCCAAATGACTTCAGTCAAATTCACCATTCCAAACAGAATCCCTGACCACCAGTCAAAAATCGACCAGTCCAAATGACTTCAGTCAAATTCTCAAACCCACTCTAAATTTTGAACTACATCGGTTTGATCCCTTCACAGGGTATGTAGGCAGTCTAGATTTAAATCTGGATGCAACCACAACTTCAAATAAATTCTTGGATCTTCTGAAGCCTCGCTCCATAGCTCATACATCTTCAGATACAAATCCCAAACACTACTCTCATTTTAAAAATCACAGCCCTCCAATGAGTCATTCACTTGTTGGGGATCCTGAACTACGAATGACTTGATCCCTCCCGGGGTACGTAGGCAACCCATTCGGGTGCAGTCGCAAAAGCAAACAAACACACATCGGTTTCTTCATAAATCGAATCAAGGGGTGTTCCCTTGTAATGAGGGATTGTAATTAAGAGACACGTTCTGTCTTGAATGAGTTGAACCAGACATAATTAAAACTCTATTTTAACCAATAAAATAGAGTAAAATTACGTTGGGTGACATTTTACATTTTTGGCACATTTTTACCCAACATAGTTTTTGGCGACTCTGCTGGGGACTCATTTTCCCTTTCATCTCTTTTCATGAAGTTATTAACTTATTGTGTGTGTTTTGAAGGTAACAGATCAAATGGCACCAAAGATTACAGTTTTCTTCCACAAGCTCACTCCAGCTGCTAATCACTCGAATCAAAGTGGTTACCGGATGTCATTCGCAATTGGTCATCTTCCTGTAATTTCTACAAAAACAAAGCTGGGAATGAAGCAAAACAAGGTTGTCACAGGTGTGACGAAGACCCGGGTTTTCGATGGCATTTCCAAGAATGCTTTAAGAAATCAGAGGAAAAGGGCAGCACGGGCTCAAAGGAAGAAAGATGCCCAAACTAAGTCAATTGAAGCCGTCCTGGCAGAAATTGCTCAATCAACACCAGCAGTTGTGATAACTCATGTTCCGGCTTATGTCATGATCGGTACAATGCAGGTCCCTCTACCAACAGTAGAAACTGTGATGACAACTTCCACTAAGGGAGGAGAAGAAGACAAAGAGGATGACCATGTACCTCAGCTCCCTCTTGGAGGCTCACAAAGATCCACCTCATCCTCGCAACAAACAACTTCTCAAGATAGTCAAGATCTTGACCCAAAGAAGTTAGCAGAGGAGGTAGCAAAAGCTCTCGACGCACCCTCAAACGCTCGAGAAAGGAGAAACGGATCTAAAGCTGAGGAGTATCCGGTATATGGAGACGATTCTTACACAGGTCCTATCACTCGCAACATGACTAAGAAGAGGATGCTTGACATGTTACCAACTGATACGTCAAACAATCCTCTATTGGTCTCATGGAAAGGAAACCCTCTGTATGAGGCTTCCAATCCAATCAGTGATTCTTCATCTCAGATAAAGTCTAGCGACAGTCCTGAATTCAACAATGCCCAAGTACTCATGGCAAGCTCTGAAACTCCGCCAGAGGAGCAGTTGAGACAACGACTGGAAGAGATGGCAAAAAGAATGGCTCAACTTGAACTGGATGCCCAACAGAGGCAAACTGAGAAAGAAATTGAAGCTCAAAGGCTCACAGTTATTGAGTTTGAGTCCAAGAAAAAGTTAGCCGAAAAGGAAGCGGAAATCGCTAGCCTCATGGCTAAGTGTGCTGCGCTCATGGAGAAGAAAAAACAAGAAGAACAAGAGGGCCCAGGCCCTTCCTTCGCTCAAAGAGACGACAACATGCTCTCAGCAGAAAGTATCAAGAGCTTGATAGCTGAAGGAATAAGAGACTTTCAGTTGTCTATGGCCACGCCAGTCCTGGGATATCGTAAGCCATATCCTAACCATTATGATGCGATACCCTTCCCAAAGGGATATCAAAGGCCGATTTTCGACAAATTCGATGGGACGAATAGTTCTCCGCGAGAACATCTCGCCCACTTTTATTCAGCCTGTGGGGAAACGTCACAAGTAGACGCCTTTCTGGTCAGGCAGTTCGTACAGTCCCTCAAGGGTTCTGCATTCACATGGTACACACAGTTGGAGCCAGGTTCTATACTAACATGGGACGACATGCAGAGAGCATTCTTGGCGCAGTTTGTCAGTTCTAAAAAGAAAATATCGATTATTGACCTGGCGGATACCAAACAAAAGGACAAAGAAAGTTCCACTGAGTTCATCACAAGGTGGAGAAGTCTTAATCTCCAATGTCCTGACAAGTTGTCTGAATCCTCTGCTGTTCAGATGTGTGCTAATAACCTCCTCCCGGAGATCGCAACATATATTGGCACAGCAGAGCCACAAACATTTGATGAGTTGGTGTCTAAGGCAGGTAATGTTGAAAGACAGATTGCTCGTCAAAAAATAGCTTCGAGTTCGAGGAATCAAATTGCTGCCAAAAACAATGATTCAAAAAAGCCGATTGTCAAGAAGGGAGAAACAATGGCAACCTTCGTCAAGAATGACAAGAAAGGCGACAATATCAAAAATAATAATGACAGCAAACCAAAAGATGATCGCCCTCGAAAACTCACGCTCAGAGAAAGGAGAAACGTCACTTATTCATTTGACAATGATGACGTGGATGCAATTTTCGATGAGCTCATGGCGGCTAAGATGATTACACTTCCTGAGTCAAAACGACCTTCGGAGATGAACAAAACCAATGACCCTAAATATTGTCGGTATCACCGCATTGTCAGTCATACATTGAAGGATTGTTACATCCTCAAGGACATAATCCAGGAAATGATCAACAAAAATGAAATCGTGACAACAGCAGCCAATGTAATTTCAACGGATGTGTCTAGGCCTGATGGCGCCATCTCTGTCAAGTTTGAAGTTGACAACGAAGTCACTATTGTCGAAGCACATCCCGACATGCCACGTCCTGGAAACCCTAATATTCCATCCCTATATGAACTCATGACGACAAGCTTTGAGATATGGGAAGATTCAGATGGGTTGGAAGATTCAGATGGGGAATGGACAACTGTAAGGAATAGCGCGAGGCAACATCATCCTCCCTCGGCTCAATCCTCTTCACCTTCTCCCTCTTTAAAAAACCAACATCGTGGTAGGTTCTCAAAAGGTAAAAAGAAAGGAAGAAATGCGACAAAGAACGTCCAAGCTCAAAGCAAAGATGAGTATAGACAATCACCGCGAACTCCAATTACCCTTATGGAATTCCTACCAAAAGAGTTCTTTAAGAACGACCAGAAGAAAGAAGATCATGAAGAGGTGCTCCAATGTTGTATGGCCTCTGTTGAGACAGCCTCCCCATCCAGCTCAGATGCAGACGATGAAAGGCTACATGAAGTCGACCAAATTCAAACACGCTCTGTCCCGGTTATACCATCAGCTATTCAAGACGATGGAAAAACATTGCCTACAAAGCTAAGAGCAAAGGGTGATGTGAACAATCCTGTCGACAAAATTAAAGCTGTACCAAAAATGGTTCCTCGAAGGACAAAAGAATCTCAACAAAAGTCCAAATATGACATACTGGCACATCTGCAATGTATCCCTTCACTCTTCAGTGTTTACGACACTTTGCGCATGTCAAGGGAGCTACGAGAAGCATTGATTGAGGCACTGCTAAGTCCAGACTTGTATAAAGAGGATGTTGTTGAAGTTGATGCGACAACCTCAAGAGATTGCCCTAATTGCAGGAATTGTATTTCGTTCTTAGATGAAGACCTGTTATTGGGAGGCGAACAACATAATAGGCCCCTCTACGTCACCGGACTTGTGGGTAATATGACGATCAACAGGATCTTACTTGACTGTGGGTCGGCAGTAAATTTGTTGCCTCTTAAAACACTTCATAACATGGGGATGAATGCTAAACAACTCACCCCGTCTATGCTCACCATCCAGGGCTTCAACCAAGCTAGCCAGAAAGCAATGGGAACAATTGTCCTACAAATGGAAATTGGGGAACTCTTCTCAAGCGCTTTGTTTCACGTGATAGATGCTCCCACATCCTATAATGTACTGTTAGGGCGCCCATGGCTCCATGCTTATGGCGTCATCCCTTCTACGTTACATCAATGCTTTAAATGGCTGCAAAATGAAGAAGTTAAAAAAGTCGTGGCAGACACTGATCCTTTCAGAGGCGAAGAGGTAAATTATTCAGATGCTAAGTTTTATAAGTCAACAGAGCTTCCTAACTTAGTCATACAAGAAGTACCCAAACATGTGCTAGAGATTGAGAAATTGAGGGTGTCTAACACACCTAAATTTCGGGCCAAAGCAACTCTATCAGTGCCCTTGAAAGAAGAGAAGGCTCCAGGCTCCGAGGTATCCAAACCAAAGATGACCTTCAGGTATATACGGAAAGACCTACGCAAACCTGGACAAAAGGTCATAACTCCAGTCAAAAACACAATGGAGACCCTCATGACAAGCTACGCCAGGCCTCTTCGGAAAATTGATCAATCCATTCCAAAGGAAGGTATCGTAATCTCTACAACGCTGGATCACGGGCACAACAGACACAAACGAGTTATCTTCTACAAAAACAGGAATGTGAAACCAGTGTCCTCTGCTCCTTTAAAGGTTAAACTTAGTCGTGGCAAAGCAACTTCGACAACTGCCCCTCTAAGAGTAATGATCAAGCAGACAAAAGGCATGCTCAAAGTGAAAGTTCCTGAGTTTGATCCCTCAGAGTCTTATGTCTTTACAAGTCTCGACAAAGCTATGTTTTGTGAGGAAGACACACCGCCAACCACATCTCTTCAACGGATGGAAAAGGAAGATCCGCCTCGTATCTCTGTTTTTCAACGTCTAGCAGTTGAATCCCAACCTCGAGTTTCAGCGTTCCTAAGATTGGGCGAAACCCCTTACAAACTACAACGGAACAAGAAATGGAAGCTCAAGAATAAACAACACAAGGATGTAATTGCTCAGTTCACAGAGGAATCAGCATCCGCAAATTGTGTCTCAATTGAGGACGATTCAACCGATGATGCGGAAGAATATGAATTCATCAATGATGCTGAACCTGCCCCACCACAAATAGAAGACGGAGGTCAAGCAACGGTGGATGAACTCCAAGAAATAAACCTGGGCACAATGGAAGATCCAAAACCCGTGTTTGTGAGCACTCTCTTAACTCCGAAAGAATTTCAAGACTACAAAAATATTCTTGAAGAATTTAAAGATGTGTTTGCATGGGGATATCAAGACATGCCCGGTTTAGACCCAAAGGTTGCTGTTCACAATCTAGCGGTCTCAAAGGAGAAAAGGTGGGTTAAGCAAGCACCAAGACGTTTTCGCACAGAACTAGCTACTCAAGTCAAAACTGAAGTGGATAAACTCATCGATGTGGGATTCATCCGTGAAGTCAAATACCCCACATGGTTGGCCAGTATCGTACCTGTTGAGAAAAAGAATGGGCAAATCCGCATCTGTGTAGATTACAGAGACCTTAATGAAGCTTGTCCAAAGGATGAATTTCCATTACCCATAACTGAGCTTTTGGTCGATGCCACAACAGGTTTCGGTGCTATGTCCTTCATGGATGGTTTCTCTGGCTACAATCAAATAAAAATGGCACAAGAAGACGAGGAACTAACAGCTTTTCGCACTCCTAAAGGAGTATATTGTTACACGGTTATGCCTTTCGGTTTGAAAAATGCAGGTGCTACCTACCAAAGAGCAATGACAACCATCTTTGGAGACATGTTGCATAATACAGTCGAGTGTTATGTAGATGATTTGGTAGTCAAAAGCAAAAAACGGGAACATCACCTAAGTGACTTGAGAAAGGTGTTTGAAAGGCTCCGTAAACATACGCTGAAAATGAACCCTCTTAAATGTGCGTTTGGAGTTACATCCGGTAAGTTCCTCGGTTTCATCGTCAGGTATCGAGGAATTGAGATCGACCCAACCAAAATCAAAGCAATCTGGGACATGCCGCCACCAAGGAATCTTCGAGAATTGCGAGGGTTGCAAGGAAGGCTTGCTTACATAAGGAGATTCATTTCAAATCTTTCTGGGAGGTGCCAACCATTTTCAAGACTGATGAAGAAAGATGTACCTTTCGTGTGGGACCAAGCATGTCAAAACGCTTTAGATAGCATCAAAAAATACTTGCTCAACCCACCAGTCCTAATGGCGCCTATCAAAGGCAAACCTCTAATCCTCTATATCGCAGCTCTTGAACGTTCTCTGGGGGCAATGCTCGCACAAAACAATGATGTGGGCAAAGAAAACGCTCTCTACTATTTAAGTCGGACGTTGGTGGGAGCTGAACACAATTACACGGCAATAGAAAAGATTTGCCTTGCACTGGTCTTCGCAGTTCAGAAACTACGGCATTATTTACTCGCTCATAGTGTCACCTTGATATCTAGAGCTGATCCATTGAAGTATCTAATGACAAAACCCGTGCCTTCAGGACGACTGGCTAAATGGTCCTTGATTCTCTCCGAGTTCGAAATAAAGTATGTCCCCCAAAAAGCAGTAAAAGGACAAGTATTGGCAGACTTCTTGGCAGCACATCCAGTTCTAGATACCCACGAATTGCACGAAAATTTGCCAGATGAAGACGTGTTCTCAGCAGAAACTTCCTCATGGCAACTGTACTTCGATGGGGCCGCTAGAAGACAAGGAGCCGGGGCTGGCATAGTGTTCATAACACCTTTTTGCGGTATAATCCCTTACTCATTCTCTCTATTGGCTCTATGTTCAAACAATGTTGCAGAATATGAAGCACTCATCATAGGCTTAGAGATAGCTTTGGAAATGGGGATTGACTCTTTGCAAGCATTCGGTGACTCTCAATTAGTTGTCAGACAAATAAATGACGAGTATGCAGTCAAAAATGCGAACCTTGTCCCATATCATCAAAAAGTCAAATATCTTATGGGACAATTTCGAGACATAAATATTAGCCACATTCCTAGATCAGAGAATGACAAAGCAGATGCATTGGCTAACTTGGCGGCTTCATTAGCGCTCCCTAAAGAAAGAGACGTTCAAATAACGGTCGGGGAACGTCAATTGCTGCCTATGTCTTTTGAACGGATGGAAACTACCAGCGAAACACATGTAGTCTCTACGTTCGACATTGAGGAAGAGTCTGATTGGCGCAAGGATATGGTTGAGTACTGTCAGGCTGGAACCTTACCCGCAGATCCAAAGAGAAGGGTTTATGTGAGGAGAACAGCTCCTCGATATGTATACCTTAATGACACTCTATATAGGAGATCTTTTGACGGCATACTGTTGAGGTGTTTATCAAAAGAAGAGGGAATTCAAGCTCTTAAAGATGTCCACTGTGGCATTTGCGGAGCCCATCAAGCAGGTCCAAAGCTAGCCGCCCAATTGAAAAGAATAGGCTACTATTGGCCATCCATGATACAAGACTCGATACATTATGCACGAGCATGTGAACTATGTCAAGTACATGGAGATTTCATACACCAACCGCCAGTACCTCTTCATCCCACGTCTCTATCATATCCCTTTGAAGCATGGGGATTAGATGTTGTGGGTATTATATCTCCTAAGTCCTCACGTTTACACCAATACATATTGGCCGCGACGGATTACTTCTCAAAATGGAGTGAGGCAGTTGCTCTTAAAGCAGTGAAAGCAGAAGATGTTGCAAAGTTTGTCAAAACTCACATCATTTACCGCTTTGGAGTCCCCTCAAAGTTAATATCTGACAATGCGACATATTTCAAGTGCAAAGCTATGATTACGTTGTGTGGGAAATACAACATCCAACATGCATTTTCATCCAGCTATAACCCAACGGCTAACGGTCAGGCAGAGGCTTTCAATAAAGTACTTTGCAACATCCTAAAGAAAATGGTCTCAGCAAACAAAAGAGACTGGCATGAGCGTCTCCCTGAGGCATTATGGGCCTACAGGACCACCGTCCGCACGGCAACTGGATGTACACCATTCAACTTGGTCTATGGGTCTGAAGCGGTGTTACCATTGGAAATTCAATTGCCTTCCTTAAGGATAGCTACAATGTTGACAAATCCTGATGAAAATGCACAAATCAGATTGGCAGAGCTTGAAGCACTCGATGAGAAGAGGCTTGCAGTCCAACAGAAACTTGAAATTTACCAAGCTCAAGTAGCAGGCGCCTTCAACAAGAAAGTTAAGTCTCGATCATTCAAAATAGGAGACTTGGTCCTAACAGTGCGAAGACCCATCATTGTCACTAGAAAGTCAAAGGGGAAGTTTGAACCAAAGTGGGAAGGGCCATATGTAGTCACCAAAGTCTTCACCAAAGGCGCATATGAGCTTTCAAACGCAGACGGAAATCGTATCTACCCCTGCGTCAATGGGAAATTTGTAAAAAAGTTTCATACCCTTTGAAGCTCGCTAGATCAAAAAATGGACGATCTAGCCAAAAGTTAGAGCTACACAAAAAAAAAAAAGCTCGCTGGGTTGAAAAGTCGGGAAGGCGGCCCAGGCAAAAGTTAGAGCACAAATCTTCCCGAACTACGTGTAGCTTGATCCCTTCAAAGGGTACGTAGGCAATCTGGTATTAAAACCGGACTCAGCTGCAAACAAAAAAAAGTTTTCAAAAAAAAAATCCATACCCAAAATCAAATGGGTGAACTACGTTTGGCTTGATTCCTTCACGGGATACGTAGGCAGTCTAGTATCAAACTAGATCCAGCCATATTTTCAAATCAATCTTTTTTTTTTTCCATGTGACTAAGCAGGTGAAGGAGATTGATTTTGCCATTGGATAGTGGCATCTCTGTTGATAAGTCGTTTCGTATCATCAGCAGCAACAACAACAAAATTTCTCAAAGATATCTAAAGTCAAATGACAACACAGGAGATCGGTTCATCCTAAATGACAAAGTCAGAAATCGACACAACCCTGTACTTCAAATTGTCCAAAAAGAAAATGTGTTTCCAGCAAGAAGCGTAAGGAGTTTAAATTGCCCCTCCACGTGGACCTCCTAAAGCTCCTACAAACACAAGCAAAGGACAAAGTCAGCAGACATCAAACCCTAATTAGGGAACATGTTGGAAAAGCTGAAAATACATTGTTTCGGCTCAAAATGTTAAAGCAAGAGCGCACAGCAAGCGCCATGTCTTTTCGCAGCAAATACAAGGAAAAAGAGAAAGAATATGTCAACAGCAAAATATGTGAAAGTCAAAATGTCTAGCCGTGCTCCTCAGACCGGAGGCTTACTCAAATGCATCCCGAGACAATAAAAAATGTTGGGGGCAAATCAACATCAGAGTTTGGCATGCATGAAGATAATAGACCGACAGCTGTTGTTCAAAGCAAATTCATTCATCCTCGGAACCAATAAAAATGGCGATATCAAGTCATAACAATGCAAGAAAAATAGCAAATGGAAAAGGGAATAACTGCAACAATTGAGGGAATAGAAGAAAAAAAAATCAAAATCCTATCAGCAAATGCTTTATTGTTTCGGTGCCTCGCCAAAGGACTTCAAGGAGTTGACCAGCCATTGAAATTCCGCCTCCTGAGCCTTATATGAGCTTTTGAGACGCTCAAATCCAAGGAGCTCGTCCTCAGCTTCAATCCTTGCTCGCCGAAGCTCTTCATTTAACTTATTTTGCTGCTCAGTAGAGTTCCTCAAGCAGATGATCTTCTCTTCAAGATGACTCTTCGCAAGCTCATATTCTTGTCGCAGTTGTCGAGCTTTTTGTTCCGCCTCTATAATCTGCTCTTCAGTCGACATCAAAACTTCAAGTTCCTGATTAAGTCCCGTCAATTGTAAATCTAGAACCTTCTTGGCATCTTGGCATTCTTCATGGCTCCGTATTAAATCATGAATACGTAGAACATCTATTTTGTGGTGCTCCTCAATGACACGATGGCCGTCAGAAAGCTTGTCTGCCAGTTCGAAGATTTTGTTGACACTTTCAGCAAACCTCTCAAATCTATCTTCTCCAGACCCATAAGTCTTAATGACCGGTCTTAACATCTCTATTGATCTTTGGACCTCACTGCACCGTTCAGTAATGCACCATATCGGTTGAGATAAGCTGATCTTGCTTAAAATATCCTCAATCTCCGTGATGATAAAAGCGCCCCAACGTGCATTCAATGATGAGTTGAACACCTCGCGCAAGACGGCTGAAGTGTTATTTTGATGACATAAATCTTCATCAACATTCTCACATAAGTCAGGATCTATGGGTTCCGTGTCCCTACTATTAGAATCAGAATGCTCTTCGGTCAAGACAAAGTCCTCCATTGGTAAGTCCGACCCCTTCAACTCAGACGTTCTGTGCCACTCTAACAAGAGTAGTGGTGGTTCTACCCTAGGTTCAGCTTCAATCAAGGGCATCTCTTCATCACAATCACTCGGGATCGGCTCACATGCTAACCCCACGCTTTCGGGCTCTAACACTGGCAATTCGGGCTCTGGACCCTTCTCGACCCGCTCTAATGTGTTCAAGGAATCATGCGACTTGCTTCCCGAATCCTTACATTTCGGCTCCACTTGTTTCAACTCGGACCTTCGTCCCTGCAAAGTTGGCCTCAGATTTTGTGGTTTAAATGTTTGGTCACGTACTATTACCGACTTTAGCTTCGGTGTAACAATACCATCGTTAGAAGGAACCCAACCAGTCTTCGATGCATGACCTTTTGGAGGAGACACAAGCTTTTCGGCTACATCAGCTTTAAGACCATCATGTCTTGTATGCCTAGCCCGTTTGTTACTCCTTTCATCGTCACCAGAATATGCCCCATGTTTTTTCCTATTCATGCCACCACCCCTACAAGTTATGGGGGAAGTGTTCATAGACGCAGCCGGATCCCCCTCATTGAAATCTGAGAAAAATACTTCTTTCGGCATGGCAGTAGATATATCCCTAAGGGACCTTATCACAAAAATATTGCTCTGTCTTTCAAGAGGACGCTTCTTTAAAGTCGTGTAAACAAAAGATACAGACCGGCCCAAATAGGGAGCACATGCTGCCATCCACCACCTGCAATATGTCCAAGTGCACAGCCCTTCATAAGAGGAACGAGGGATGTAAAAACGGATACCAGTACCAACTCTGTAAAGTATGCGTTGTGCCCTTGCCAAAGCTTCAACACCACATTTCTTCCTCTTCTCAACCTTCAATTGAAGTCGGTTGGCTGGGACCCCCTGGTCAAAGCCAAATTGACGAGCAAATCTGTTTGGATAATATGGTTCTAACCAAAGCTCATCACCAATACGTACTGGAAGTAGTGCAGAACGGAGAGAAATTAGCCAATCAAGCCTCTCCTCAGACAACTTTCCATCGTCAATCAGAAAACCCTCCGATTCAACAAATGGGGTGGGACGATATTCTACTGAACCTCCAGTCCTAAACACAAGCCTGGCTGTAGTGATATCTAATTGTTGAGCTTTGATACCAGCATATCTTGACAAATGAGGATAGTTCTCAGGAAACTCACTGTCTGCATGTCGCCTATATAGACAATTGAAGTGCTCTCCCAACCAACCAATCACGTAATGAACCGGAAAGCAACCTCGTGACTCACCAGGCCCTCGTGGGTCAGTCACGATTTCCCCAAGACCATGATAGATGTGGCCTAACGCGACTGGTGCAAGAGACACTTTAATTCCCTGAGCCATTAGACACGCCATATGGAAAGTTTCCGGCCGAATTTTGAAGCAATAAGAGGGTAAAACAAATCTGCTGAGCCAATAGGCCAAGAATGCAGCTAATTGTCCTTCCTTTGAAACAGTCAAAAAGGATCGAGACTCCATAAATTTTTCACACTGCAAGGGGTTTATACACTGCGTATCCTCTCCATAAGCCGTGTACAACAGCTCCCCTCTATAAAAATGCTTAACCCAGTCCTCCCAACGAACAAATTTCTGCTTACTTGCAACACATAGTTGGGAATGAACACACAGAAGTTCAGAAAGAATGGAGGAATATAGCCCGGCACGCTGTAACGCTTTGTTTTCAGGAATAAATTCTTCATAAGGAATCCCTGAAATCGGTAGCCCACCAATTGCCTTTAAATCATACAATGATATGCTCATTTCTCCATTCCCATGATGCAAGGTGTTCGTTAAAGGACTCCACAATTCTAAAAACGCTTTCCATGTGCTCGTACAATGCTGATAGGGATATCGGGAGACCCCAACAGCACCATATATTCCACTTTGATTCAATACATCTTTAAAGTTGGTTAATATGAATTCTGTCCATTCCATTACACCTACTTCAAACGTAGCACGACCACGGAAGCATAAATTTGGGGTCCAATCTTGCTTAGTATTGAGCATCTTATACAGAATCGGGTAGAAGTTCTCATCAAAAGAAAAAAGAGCTCCCTCAGGGTCATTATTGACTTTTTCTAATGTATGTCCTTTAAATACATTGGAAAAATTACGGGTCGTCTTTATTACTTGATCTTCAGAATCTTGATGGAATGTGAGATACCCTGAATTCATCTCTACTCGGGCAACCAGGGTAACTTTATCCTGAGGCGGAAGATCAACATGGATAGAGCTTAAAGATTGAGACCTCGTATACTCTATCTTTTTACCAACAACTCGCCCCTTCTTGTTAAGAGCAGCTTCAGAAGAAATTCGACCGTGTGCATCCATATCCTGAGATTTTCACACAAAAAAAAAAAAAAAAAAAAATGTCAGAAGCCAGCAACAGCAATAAGCAATCAAGCTTCACACGTGGAAAGCAAATTACACGCGTAAAGCTTGAGGGGGCACTGTTGATACGCAAAAAAAAAAAGTATATATACATATATGTATACAAATATATATATATATATATATGGAAAAAAGGAGGCAGCCGAATTAAATAAAAAATAAATAAAAAAAGGGGAAAAAGACAGAAAAAAGAAGCAGTCCTTATCAAGGTGTTATGCTCCCACACAAAGGGTATTTGAGTTTACTTATAACTCATATAAGTGACCTAGCCTATTGGGACTCATTTTCCTCAACTCCACACAATATATAAGGACTAGAGGACGCTGAAAAAACACACACACGCAGGAAAAAGAGAGAAGACGCAGAAAAAAGCAGGAGACGCAGAAAAGACAAAACCCTAGAGGTACAGCTGATTCTCTCATCCTCTCATGTTCTTGGTGACTATGTTCTCTGGCCCTTGTTACTATGGTTACTCAAATCCCTTGTGGATTCCTGGTTCTAGTTCTATGGTTCCCTGGTTACTGTTCTCTTGGTTACTATGGTTCTTGGTTACTTGGTTCTTGGTTACTTGACACTGGTTACTGGTTACTTGGTTCTATGGTTCTGGTTACTTGGCTCTGGTCCTATGATCTTTTGGTTACTCAAATCCCTCCCAGTTACTTTGGTTCCTATGTTGCTGTGTTTTGGAGGTGACTATGTTCTTTGGTCCTGATATACTGGTTACTATGGCTTGGATCATGTGATTCTACTATGGCACTGACCACTAATGACTCTCTGTTACTGTGTTTTCTCTAACTCACTGCCTCAACCTTCCCAAACCCAAATACAAAGCAAATAACCTTTCACAACTTAAGCCACACAAACAAAAAAAGAAACAAGCAGTACAAGTTCTAATTCAATTGAATCAAAAGAAGAGGCATTCAGTATGAAAGATGGGGTTTTCTGATCAAACAAGCAAAGACAGAATACATCCAAAGCTCATCAAAACAATAACAGTAGCCACAGGTTGAATTGCTTACCGAGGGGCTCAAACAGAGGGAGATACTGAAACGCAGCTGGCAACTTGGGATTCCAAATTACCCCAATCACCGGCAGGAGCTACTGACAACAAGAAGCAGAAAATTATCAGAAGGAAATTCTCCAAATTTCGATTGTGTGAAGTGCATACCGAATCAAACAAAACCTCTACAAAAATAGAGAGCCAGGCTTGCGAGTTTACCTCCAAATCGGGTTCAATATCCATCTCCAACTCAATTTTCATCTCCAAATCCATCCTGCACAGTGATAAACAAAGAAAAAGAAAATCGGATCAATTTGGAACAAAAAAAAAAAGAAAGAACAACGATTCGTCACTCTCTCAAACCCGAGTCCAATTTCAGCAGGAAATTCCCCAAAATTGACTTCGACAGTAAGAAGGCGAAGTCGAAACAAAAAACGGGATCAGTCAAAAAAAAAAGAAGAATTGGAGAAGGGGAGGAAGCGCTGTTCTTACCCGGTCGGTGTGAAGCCCCGAACCATAAAACTCCAGAGGCCTCGCGGACGCCATTCCGTGCCCACACCTGAAAACGCAGGGGAACCATTGCAGCCCAATCTCCGCCTCCTCGATGTCTCACCTCCTTGCTGATCCAGAACCGTGGGGAAGAATCGAAGAGGGGCAGGGGATCGAGGATCTAAGGAAGGAGCGCCTCCAACTGCGCCACTTCGAACACCCAAATCCCGAAACTCTGGACTCTCTCCAGGCAGAAAGTAAAGAGACAGGGAGGGAGGGACTCGGCTGCCTTTGTCTCCGATCTGTTTTAAGATCCAACGGATCTGAGAGAGAAGAGAACGAAAGGAGAGCGAAGAGCAGGCAGAAGAAGAAGAAGAAGAAGAAAGAAGGGAGAAATGAGGAAGAACAGACCGAGAAGAAGCAGAAGAAGAAGGAAAGAAGGAAAAGAAAAAAAAAGAAATGGGGAAGGAGTGGCGAGGAAAGAAAAGAAGAAGTGGGCTGGGCCCCCGAAAATTGGGCCGGACCCCCGAGAACCGGGCTGGGCCTCCAACTGATCTGGGCCGGGTCTCCGAAAAAACTGGGCCTCCAACTAGGGCCTGGTCTCTTGGGCCTGCCAAAGAAAAAAAAACAATTGGGCCCTGCCAAGAAAAAAAACAGGCCTGGCAACTAAAGGCTTTAACAACAAAAAAGAAGAGAGACTCATGGGCCTTCAACAAAAAAAGACATTGGGCTCCGGTCATCTTCATTATGGGCCTTCAACAAAAGAAAAAGGGAAACAAGCCCACTCCACAGGCCCATCATCAATTCAAGACCAACTCCACCAATTTTTCAGTATGAAGCCCAATTCAAGTCCCAAGGCCCAAATCAAAGATCTTCGGGCCTCTTGCAAATGAAATGGAAACAGGCCCACTTTGCTAAAGGAAGCAGTACAAAAGCCCGGTTTAAATTCCAAGGCCCAACAACAAAGCTCGACACGATGGGTGCCCAAATCAAATAAAATGCCTCCAAGAAAAATCTATGGGCCTCTCACAAATGAAAGGGAAATAAGCCCACAAAAGACAATGCAAGTCCAAATACAGCAGTGAAAAAAGCCCACTTCAAGTTTCAAGGCCCAACTGCAAAAGTCATTATCAAATTACATGTCAAGTACAAATCCAAATGCAGCAGTGTAAAAAGCCCACTTCAAGTCTCAAGGCCCAACTGCAAAGCCCAGGATGATGGGTGCCCAAATCAAATCAGCTGGCACCCCACCAAATCAAGTATCGACATAAAATACAATTGATGGATTCAAAATATGTACATCTATCAAAACCAAATCCAGCGTGAACTACAATGGTTTGATTCCCACAAAGGGATATGTAGGCAGTCCGGACTTAAATCTGGATACAACCATGGCTAAAACCAAATCCTGGATCTTTTCAAGCCAATTTCCTAAACACATGATCGAATCCCTGACCACCAGTCAAAAGTTGACCAGTCCAAATGACTTCAGTCAAATTCACCATTCCAAACAGAATCCCTGACCACCAGTCAAAAATCGACCAGTCCAAATGACTTCAGTCAAATTCTCAAACCCACTCTAAATTTTGAACTACATCGGTTTGATCCCTTCACAGGGTATGTAGGCAGTCTAGATTTAAATCTGGATGCAACCACAACTTCAAATAAATTCTTGGATCTTCTGAAGCCTCGCTCCATAGCTCATACATCTTCAGATACAAATCCCAAACACTACTCTCATTTTAAAAATCACAGCCCTCCAATGAGTCATTCACTTGTTGGGGATCCTGAACTACGAATGACTTGATCCCTCCCGGGGTACGTAGGCAACCCATTCGGGTGCAGTCGCAAAAGCAAACAAACACACATCGGTTTCTTCATAAATCGAATCAAGGGGTGTTCCCTTGTAATGAGGGATTGTAATTAAGAGACACGTTCTGTCTTGAATGAGTTGAACCAGACATAATTAAAACTCTATTTTAACCAATAAAATAGAGTAAAATTACGTTGGGTGACATTTTACATTTTTGGCACATTTTTACCCAACACACAGTGAGCAAGGCTCCGGCCGAGGCACCCGGATTAGGAGAGGCACTAAAGGTTCTAAACGCTCTAGGGGTCACTCTAATACTTGGAAGAAGGATGATGCACCTGCACATAAGGGCCATGCTCCCAAGCTGGTTCAGAGATATGCCAAACATGCTGCTTATAGGACAAGTGAATTTCATCGATTTGGGTCTAAGGACCACTGGATGAAGCAATGTCGAGCACCTGCCGACATAGTGGCTGCATACAAGTATGAGGAAATTGTAGAGAGTCATGTCACTAAGGACATGGACAAAGAGCCGAATGCCAACCCCACGGTTGATGATTTTCGGGAACAAACCAACTTAGATGCACCCGACTTTTGAAGTTGTTGAGCTCTTGTTTGTTTTTACCTCAATGAGTTGTTAGTTTCCTTTCAAGCAAGGTTCAAAAGGCGCTAGGCAGGATTAGGTGGTGCAGCTACTGTCTAACGCCTAACAGTTTAGACAGAGTTTAATCGGTGATTAGACGGTAATTAGGCAGATTATTTTTTATATATTTTAATATTTATATGGTATATTATAATATAAATTATAAAGAAATGTCAACAAAATATTCAAAACACATTGTCTCAAAATAATGTCATCAAATAATAGCTCTAAAATACAAATACAAATCCAAATAACATCAGATTACTTGCCATTTCACCTAATTCACAATCAAATTCAATCACAATAACATCTTAAATTCGTAATTCACAATCTAATTCAATCACAATAACATCTTAAATTTATAGTTGGTTATGGCTATTGTTCAATATTCAGAAAAAAATAATGACCCTTTGTGTTAGACTGCATGAAGCCGATAACCAAATTTAGAGCCCCAATTTCTCAGCTCCATATAAACAACCCAAGAATACCCGATTATCAAATTCAATTCAATCACATTATCACAATAGCATCTTAATCAGTTTGGTTATAATCCAATTTGTTGTATATCTGATTCACCAAGATTCAAGAAACAATGGCATACCCAATCCAACCTAATCACATAGAGAGGACCTGACATACCAGAGCAGCGATGTGTGGTGGCGAGCAGCAGCGTGTGGTGGAGAGCAGCGACGTGCGGTGTACGATGCGTGCAGTGGGGTGAGAAGAGACGTTCGGTGGCGAGTAGCGTCATGCACGTGTGAGAGGCATGCGGTAGGGCAAGCAGCGGCGTGCGGTGGGGCGAGCAGCAACGTGCAATGGTGAGAGGAAAGAGGGGTGTCTAGAGTCTAGAAAGTGGGGAGAGTCGAGAGGTGTTGAGAGATTTAGCATAATAGGAATTAATAGCATTAGGGTTTAAATTATAAAAAAAATATTCAAGCGCCTACTTCTGTTTAATTACAGCCTAATCGCTAGGCACCACGCTTAATTACCGATTAATCGGCATCACCTGATGTGTCTGCCCAGCACCAAAATTAAGCTTTTAGCTTGGTTTTTCCGCCTAGGCGCTGCCTAATCGGCCTAGGCGTCTGTTTTTTTGAACAGTGCTTTCAAGTATTTGTAATATGTCATCTTAATGTCATGTTTAGTTCGATTTTCTGGACATTTTTTTCTTGAGACCTTTGGTTGTAAACCATTATTCATGCAATAAAATTTCGATGTTCTTAACTTTTGTGTTCGATATATTTATACAAACAGTTGACACTATCCGATTCACATTGACCATTAAATGTCGTTCTAAGTCTCTCAAACGGAGATTAGAAGCTAAGCAACATTGTTTTATGCCAAAGGCAAGCAACTATTGAGCGCTGCCTAGGAGCTACCGAGCGCTACACCAAGTTACCGACATGGCTGCCGAGCTGTTATGCACTGTCTGCTGAGCTACCGACAGTTATGTGCATGCTGCCGACCCAACGTGTCTGTTGCTACTTCTGTATGCTAGCTGTTTCTCTTGATTTTTTGCCGATATTGTGTGTCAGTTTTCGTCCATATGTTCCAGTTGTTGCATGCATTGTGTGGAATGCTAACACCTATATGCCAGCTGCCGATAGTTGTGTGCTACACATAAACTGTCGTGCACTGTGCATTAGATGTCAAACATTAACCATCAGCTGTCTAGCACTAAACACAAGGAACCATGCACTGAACACTGATAAGTGCGTTTTACGCCATGTTCTTAATAGATTTTCACCTCCATTTATACTTTGTTTTTGCCTTAGTATGTTTATTTTTACTTGTTTTAGAGTCAAGAGGGTTTTTCCGTAGAGTTGTGGCTACTAGCCGTTTTTATACAGAAAATTGCACTTAAATGATGAAAACCGTTTTTGGACTAGCACTTGGACGTTTTATTATGATTCGTTATTTTGTTACCCTGTCAGTTTTGATGTATCTTGTTTAAATGTGCAGAAGACAGGTAAATACGCTTAACGTATCAGGAATCATGATGAACGGACTCATGAATGACAACAAGTGAGACCACGGAAAAGAAGAAACACTTTTGGACATTGTTTTGCTCTCGGACAGAATCTGCCAGAAAACGTACGTCAACTTTGGAAAATCATATCTCAGGATCCAGGAGGAGTTAGAAGGCGTGCCACATATGGAATTAAAGCTGTGTGTGTCTACTTTTCAACCCCATTTGGATAGCAGCAATCGGAGTTGAGACGAAGGAGTTATGAGCAAAACAGTGGACAGAGGTCAGGCTGCAAAACTGGGCAGAAACTGCCTAAGTTGTCTAACGAGTTTTGGGAGATGATTCTTCACCAAAAGGCTTCCCAAATTTGTCAAGAGATGTATCAAGACCTTAATGAAGTGTTAGGAAGCTGGACAAAAGAAGAAAATACGAAGAAGCATCAAGGCAGCCATATTTTGGTTAAGTGAGGTTTCCCGGTCAAACCGGGAAAGCTGACCTTGCTAGACCTATCACTGGTTTTGGCTGCCATCAAAGCCCAAGATTTCGTACATGAGGCCTACATGAATCTATAAACATGTAGGAAGGTCCAAGGAATCAGAAGAAGGAGTCCAAATTCGGATAAGAAGCTGCATTGAAGGAGGAATCATTGAGCAATAAGGAAACCGAGTTGGAATAGGATTGCCTTTCCTTAACCGAGTCAGCTAGGGTTTCTCTTCAATGTTTCTGTATAAATAGGGTCTGTATAGCTCGTGTTTAGGGGTCCTTTATCAGTTTTAAGTCTTATAGCTAGCCTAGACTCTACCTAAAAACCCTCCACACAGAAATCATATAAGCAGCCGAACCACCTCACTGCCGCAACCTTTCATTGCCGAACTGCCTTCATCCTTTGCCGAATTCCTTCCCCATCCTTGCCGACTGTAATAGGTAGGTTAGGGATGAAAATCCTAAGGTTGTTCATGTATATTTACTGTGTAAAGTTATTGAGTTTATTGATATATGAATTATGGTTTTTGGTTTTGTTTAACATGTATGATTACTTGCTCTTCTTTGTGATTTGTTTGTGTTATGCATGTTGAATAACGATTTAGTATGCATGTTAGGGTTGTAAAAGAAGTTAAAGAATCTGTATTTGTGTGTTTAACAATTGTTAAGTTAGTTAATCCTCTCCCGAGCAGATAATCGAACTTTAGGTTAGCTTGATTGCAACAGGTTAGCTATCAGGGGGGTGTTTCATGTGCCGTGGTATTCTAGGTCGAGTTGAGCGCTAAGACAACTCGGTCCTAGGTGCTACAAGGGATGGTAGGGTGAGAGATTTGCATGTGGAATAGGATGAGTGACGCCATACCTAGGAAACATGTCTCCAACGACTCGTGGACGGTAAGTGTTGCTTGATTAGATTGAGCGCTGAGACAGTTTAGTCAAGTAGTCACATAGTTTAGGGTTGAGCGCTGAGACAACTTTAAACACTTGAAAAGTCTTAAGGGTTGGAACTAATTTGCAATTGTGAAAACATAAATAAGATAATTTAACCTTTCATAAAACTATTTGCATGCTAATCGGAGTTTACTTGTTATGTTCTTGAAACGATAAAGTGACCAATCTTGTACATATTTGTTCTTGTTTTATTTTTCTGTTTTGTTTATTGCCGAAACTCATATAAACCCCCCATATTATTCTTTATGTATATATTTGTTTATATTGTGTGAATATTTCTAACTATCTGTTTTGCATAAATAAGTTTTTCCCTAGTGTCCCCGGTCTAGAACGATCCCTACTTACCAAAGTACAATGATAGGGTTTAAATTGATTAACATGTCATATTTTGATAGGTCAATTTTTGGCGCCGTTGCCGGGGATGCTAAAAAGGATTTATGTGTATATTTTGTTCTAACATTTTTCTCTTATATTTGTGCATATTGCCAATTTGTACATTGTATATTTGTGTATGTGCCGAATTTCTTTTGTGTGAAAGTTGTATATTTTGTGCCATAATTTTTGACTAACAATTTCTTTCTTATATTTTTGTGTAGGTGCCGAATTTATATGTGTATATTTTCATGTCATATGTGTTGTAACTTAGTAAATATTTAGGAGGTTTATTGTTTCATATGTGATTGAAGTTTATTGTGGTTTTTAAAGTGTAACATGTAGGGAGAAGCCGCATTTGTTAATCTTAGCCTAAACCCTTCATGTTATTTGCGGATTTCATGAGGTTGAGGGCGGCTTTGATTAACACTTGTCGAGTGGTCTAGTGACCCGAGTTTGTTCCTAGCTGAGTAAGGGGCCGTTCTGTCATAGATATGGAATTCAGGTTTGTTCAATTGGATCTCAAGATCATGACTGACCACTCTTCTCGGTGAAGGGGTCGATAGGGGTCCGCCTCCTTGATCACAAAACGAGTCCTGCCTGGTTCTTGTAGGGGGTTCGCCCCCCGTGACATTGACACTTGCCTTCTGAAACCACGGAATCCGCTCGAACTAGCCAAATGCTTGGGCCGAAGCATCACCACACTTTAAACGCTAGAATTTACTTAGACATGTATGACGCCATGAACTTCAAATTAACTTGGCTTTAATTTTTGAGGTATATCGGACGAAGCATAACACTACCTTGGACTGTATCAGTCCATTGCACAGTGGTCTTCCCTGCTCCACGTACCTTGAAAATTAGAGTTAATAAAATCAGCTAGCAACTTTACTAGGTTGCCGACACTTTTGTGCTTACATGTCATTGAATTCGAAACTTATGCCATGACATGATGTTGCCGAAATTTTAATGCTAAGTTTCGAATTCTATCTAAGTTTTTGACAATGCTCACTTGATCTTTGTTCAATTGTGCCAGATTGGTTTTGCAGGTTCCCATAAATGACCAGTTCTGACTAGAAATTGTTTGGTGACGTTGGACGCAAGGAAGCCAAACCTGGTCATGATATCGTGCACAATGCTAAACAAAGTGAAATAGAGCACGTTTTAAGAAGAAAAAAATTTTGAGCTCAGCCAAGCAAGGAAGACTTGGAAGCACTAAGAAAGATTGAGCAAGGGCCGGTTTTGACAAATTTGGAGAACGGAATGAGGAGGCTTTGAATGATTTGAAGCCGTCCATACTTGAAGTTGTGAAGGAGCTTGAGTCACAACCAATCTATGAAAGGTATTCTCCTTTGTCAATTCCAATTATTACTAACAACATGTTGCCATCTTTGGAACAGGGCCCTAAGTTAGAATTTAAAGATCTCCCCGCGCACTTGAAGAATGCATATCTAGGAGAAGAGGACACTTTACCAGATATTGTGTCTTCATCGTTGAATGAGCAACAAGAGCACAAATGTTGAAAAGCACAATGTGGGAGAGCCATGGTAACAAAGGATGGCGCCATCAAAGAAAAAAAAAAGAGAAGAGTCTAGGCTGATAGACTATAAACATTAAGCGCTGCATGAGAGGCAACTCATTTCAACCGTAGCTGTGGAGGAGCTATCAACGAGAGTTTGCATTTATCTAATCCCTTCACTTTTATGGTTGAATTATTTTGTTATTTTGGTTTATTATGTGACTTAGACATATGCTTAGGAAGTTATGACATGATTTTGGGTTTACATTGAGGACAATGTAATTTTTTAAGTGTGGGGTAGAGGTTACATAGTAATTTGGTGTGTTTTTCATTTTCCGAAATTTTTTTTTTAATTTTTGTCGAAATTTTTCAAATTTGTTTTAAATATTTTTGTTTTGTTTTATGTTTTAGGATATACCCTTAAAAGTCTATGATGAACTATATCTTTGAATGCATGATTGATAGTTTGACATTTATCTTAAGAAATTGCGAGTTTCATGGATATTGTGAATTAGTATGAATATTTGAGACTTGATTGATAATGAAGTATGCATGTTTGATTAGATTGTTCCAACATAACCTATGTGAGCTTTTGAGCCTAAAAACTTTCTTTCATGAGTGATGTACCGATTTTGTCTTTCGAAATTTTCACTACTTTTTCACTATCTTTTGAAACCTCATTATTCTTTGCATATTCAATAACTATGTGTTATAGCTGTTTAATGGACTCTAGAATTTACTAGAACTTATTTATGTGATTTTCAAAGCATTATAATCATAAATTGTTTGATTTTGAATATGATTGAAATTAATCTCAATTAGGATCACCACCAAAGCCAAAATAAGCCTTTGCCCATTTTTGTGCCCGTCGTGGGACTCCTTAGTAAAACCCCTTTGAGCCTACATTAAGCCTTTTCTTTCATCACCTTTAAACAGTTTCCTGAACTTAGAATAGTTATCTTTCACCTTGTTTTCAAGACTTGGCGAAATACTGTTGATGAAGTTGTGCAAAGATGTTAAAGAACAAGTGTGGGGTAGAGTTGAAGTGTGGGGTGGTACACCATTGTTTTGTAAAGTATATATGCCAAAAAAGAAAAGAAAAATATGTTGTCCGAAATTGGTTGAAAAAGAAAAAAAATTTTGCCGAAACTAAAGGAAAAAAAGAGAAGAAAAGAAAAAAAAATAAAGGTTTCGGCTAAAGAAAAAAAAAGAAAGAAAAAAATGTTTCGGAAAAGAAAAATATTTCTAAGGCATGAGTTATATGGTGTTTACATGATTTGGAGTTGATATTATTTGAGGGTCCAAAGTTGTATATTTGACCCTTGTCCACTGCATGAAGGAGAGACATAAGGAGGATGAAGCTTAAATTTGCTAAGTCTTGATTTCTTACTATCACCACTTATCCAAAAATTCCTACCTTATGAAACCAAGCCCCGCTACAACCCTTGAGATTATTTCATGATTCTTAAGATGACTAAACTTGATTTGTGGAGAATTTCATATAAGTAAGCATATGGTTTTGGTCCATTATTGCACTTAGTTATTAAATGAGGTTTTTCCAAGAAAAATGTTTTTCAAAAGAGCCTTTATTTCTTGAAATATGCAAGTTATTCGTTATTTCTCATCTTTTCTCTTGCATATACTTATGAGTGAAAACCATTCTTCTAGTAAAAAAAAAGAAAGAGAGTGTATCTTGGAAAGGAGGATCAAAATTTCATTCATGTATTACTTATGATTTTCGAAACTTCTCACTTTTTCATGCTATAATACAAGTTTATGAACTTTTGCAATTGTGCTTTCACTTGAATGTTTAAACTTGAGATTATGCATACTTAAGAATCTGAGACAAAAATTTCTTAAGGGTATTAGAGTTGTTTTCGTTTTTGTTTTTGTTTTTTTTTCTTTCAGTTAGAGTCAGTTTGCTAAGGGACTAGCAAAGCATAAGTGTGGGGTAGTTTGATAAGTGCGTTTTACGCCATGTTCTTAATAGATTTTCACCTCCATTTATACTTTGTTTTTGCCTTAGTATGTTTATTTTTACTTGTTTTAGAGTCAAGAGGGTTTTTCCGTAGAGTTGTGGCTACTAGCCGTTTTTATACAGAAAATTGCACTTAAATGATGAAAACCGTTTTTGGACTAGCACTTGGACGTTTTATTATGATTCGTTATTTTGTTACCCTGTCAGTTTTGATGTATCTTGTTTAAATGTGCAGAAGACAGGTAAATACGCTTAACGTATCAGGAATCATGATGAACGGACTCATGAATGACAACAAGTGAGACCACGGAAAAGAAGAAACACTTTTGGACATTGTTTTGCTCTCGGACAGAATCTGCCAGAAAACGTACGTCAACTTTGGAAAATCATATCTCAGGATTCAGGAGGAGTTAGAAGGCGTGCCACATATGCAATTAAAGCTGTGTGTGTCTACTTTTCAACCCCATTTGGATCGCAGCAATCGGAGTTGAGACGAAGGAGTTATGAGCAAAACAGTGGACAGAGGTCAGGCTGCAAAACTGGGCAGAAACTGCCTAAGTTGTCTAACGAGTTTTGGGAGATGATTCTTCACCAAAAGGCTTCCCAAATTTGTCAAGAGATGTATCAAGACCTTAATGAAGTGTTAGGAAGCTGGACAAAAGAAGAAAATACGAAGAAGCATCAAGGCAGCCATATTTTGGTTAAGTGAGGTTTCCCGGTCAAACCGGGAAAGCTGACCTTGCTGGACCTATCACTGGTTTTGGCTGCCATCAAAGCCCAAGATTTCGTACATGAGGCCTACATGAATCCATAAACATGTAGGAAGGTCCAAGGAATCAGAAGAAGGAGTCCAAATTCGGATAAGAAGCTGCATTGAAGGAGGAATCATTGAGCAATAAGGAAACCGAGTTGGAATAGAATTGCCTTTCCTTAACCGAGTCAGCTAGGGTTTCTCTTCAATGTTTCTGTATAAATAGGGTTTGTATAGCTCGTGTTTAGGGGTCCTTTATCAGTTTTAAGTCTTATAGCTAGCCTAGACTCTACCTAAAAACCCTCCACACAGAAATCATATAAGCAGCCGAACCACCTCACTGCCGCAACCTTTCATTGCCGAACTGCCTTCATCCTTTGCCGAATTCCTTCCCCATCCTTGCCGACTGTAATAGGTAGGTTAGGGATAAAAATCCTAAGGTTGTTCATGTATATTTACTGTGTAAAGTTATTGAGTTTATTGATATATGAATTATGGTTTTTGGTTTTGTTTAACATGTATGATTACTTGCTCTTCTTTGTGATTTGTTTGTGTTATGCATGTTGAATAACGATTTAGTATGCATGTTAGGGTTGTAAAAGAAGTTAAAGAATCTGTATTTGTGTGTTTAACAATTGTTAAGTTAGTTAATCCTCTCCCGAGCAGATAATCGAACTTTAGGTTAGCTTGATTGCAACAGGTTAGCTATCAGGGGGGTGTTTCATGTGCCGTGGTATTCTAGGTCAAGTTGAGCGCTAAGACAACTCGGTCCTAGGTGCTACAAGGGATGGTAGGGTGAGAGATTTGCATGTGGAATAGGATGAGTGACGCCATACCTAGGAAACATGTCTCCAACGACTCGTGGACGGTAAGTGTTGCTTGATTAGATTGAGCGCTGAGACAGTTTAGTCAAGTAGTCACATAGTTTAGGGTTGAGCGCTGAGACAACTTTAAACACTTGAGAAGTCTTATGGGTTGGAACTAATTTGCAATTGTGAAAACATAAATAAGATAATTTAACCTTTCATAAAACTATTTGCATGCTAATCGGAG
Source organism: Comarum palustre (assembly GCA_951800085.1). Lineage (NCBI taxonomy): Eukaryota > Viridiplantae > Streptophyta > Magnoliopsida > Rosales > Rosaceae > Comarum > Comarum palustre. The sequence goes on from OX637582.1 coordinate 19,095,465, forward strand.
TTTACTTGTTATGTTCTTGAAACGATAAAGTGACCAATCTTGTACATATTTGTTCTTGTTTTATTTTTCTGTTTTGTTTATTGCCGAAACTCATATAAACCCCCCATATTATTCTTTATGTATATATTTGTTTATATTGTGTGAATATTTCTAACTATCTGTTTTGCAGAAATAAGTTCTTCCCTAGTGTCCCCGGTCTAGAACGATCCCTACTTACCAAAGTACAATGATAGGGTTTAAATTGATTAACATGTCATATTTTGATAGGTCAAACACCAATTGTTGTGCACTTGCATCAGAGGCCAAACACCAAGTTAGCTACATAGCACATATCACTAGTGGCCGTGCACATGACACCGACTACCGAGCACTGTGCACCAGTGGTCGAGCTATGTGCACCACATGTCGTGCACTTGACATAAGGTGCCGTGCCCCTGCTGCCCCATGCCTTGCACTATGTGTGATAGCGGTTGTGCAGCCACCGAATGTTATCGACTGCTCGATGCACCGACATATGTGTGGATCCTAATGCACTATCGAATGTTTCTCAGTGCTTAGTGCAATAACATATGTGTAGGTGAAATGCGCTGTCAAGTGTTTCCAAGTGCTTACTGCATTGACAAACGTGCAAGCTGCAAACCCGGGCAATCAAAAACGAAAACAGTGAATCTGTCACCTTTTGTACAGCAACTTCTGAAGAACTTTATGATCAGATCCGTATGAACTAGAATGCAATCCTTATATCAATAGATAACTACATCTGTCTAGTTTTCAACGGGTTTTGCGGTTTGTTCATATTCATTATAACGAAGGATTTTTGACTGTTTTAGTGAGCGAAGGTCATGCTGCCAGGAATTGTGCAATGCACACGGTTGCATTCGATTGTTGCATTTAGTTTTAATATGTCTTTTTCTCACATATCTACCTTGTTTCGGTAGGTATGTCACGTGGAGAGATTGAGTGTCTTGCAGACAGTGGGACTACCCACACCATCTTAAGGAATAGGCTGCTTTTTGCGGATCTTACGCCTTGTCAAACTTCCGTGAACACTTTGATCAGTTCATCCCCCGTTATTCAAGGGCACAGACCAGCTAGATTCATGCTACCAAATGGGACCTTGATCATTGTTTTTGATGTCTTGTATGCTTCTAAAGGCCTTCGAACACTACTGAGTTTCAAAGACATATGTGCCAATAGTTTCTACTTGGAGACGCATTGTGAGAATAGACGTGATTTCCTCTGTGTAACTTCCAATGAGTGCGGCTCTACGTGCATCTTGAAAAAGCATATGAGTCAATCTAGTGATTGTACCTCACCACCATAAGGGTTATTGAATCCTATGCAGTCGTCAAACATGATTACTGGGACCATGACACGTACAAGTTGTGGCATGACCGCCTCGGTCACCCCGAAAGAGATATGATAATAAGGATTCTACGTAACTCGTATGGACATCCTTTCTTCCGAAAAGGTTTGGGAAACGTCCTCCCCAAAGAGTGTAGAGATGTCGTGGTCACCAAAGAGAGCTCCCGGCTGACACTTGTGTCACCCAAGGATAACTCTGTCGGTCCTCACTTGGCTCTGAGGCCCCAAACCACACCTGATGTGTCAATGACACTTTATGATGCTCATAAGTCGCTTTGTAAGACTTGTATAATGGCTAAGTTAGTGGCCAGACCCTCTTATGCCAAAGTAAACACAAAGAACATCTCATTCTTCCTCTGTATCTAAGGTGATATCTGTGGACCCATCCATCTAGAATATGGACTTTTTAGATACTTTATGGTTCTGGTGGATGCATCGACACGCTGGTCGCATGGTTGTCCATAAGGAATGATGTCTTCCGCAAACTCCTGACGCAGATTATTAAACTGCTGGCTAACCACCTTGATTATCCAATCAAGTCGATTCAGATGGACAATGCCGGTGAGTTCACGTCAAAGACTTTTGATGAGTATTGCATGTCGGTTGGGATATAGATTCAGTATTCCGTCCCACACGTGCACACACAAAATAGTTTGGTTGAAGTTATGATAAAAAGGCTTCAATTGATAACTAGAGCACTGATCATGGGCTCAAAGCTTCCTATTGCGTCTTAGAGTTATGCTATATTGCATGCAGCCGTGTTAGTTCATTTCTGACATTTCGCACTTACGCATATTCAGTTATGGAGTGTATGTGCCTATTACGTCACCACTGCGTAAGAAAATGGGTCTGCAATGACATTTGTGTATCTATGTTAGCTATGATTCCCTAACTATCATTAGATACCTAGAGCTTTTGGCAGGTTATCTCATTAAGGCCCGATTCGCTGATTGTCACTTTGATGAGATCGTCTTCCCGCCGTTAGGGGAGATGAGAGCATGCATGCTCTGCGTGAACGACATGAATTAGCGTGGTCGATTCTAACGCCTACTCATTATGATCCCCGCACCTCTAATGTTGAGAAGAAAGTGAAGCGGATCCTTGAGCTCTAGCAAGTGGCGGATTCAACGTCCGACTCATTTGCTGAGATTGCTAAAGTCACGAGATTAGACATACCAGCTACTAATATCCCTATAAGGCTAGAAGTCTCGAAGATGGGCATGACCACCTCAGGTCTGAGCACTGCTGCCCGCGGTACAAGCACTGCTGACCCTAGTGGACGGGTGGAGACCGTGGCTTCTCAAAGGAAAAGGGGGAGGCCGCTTGGTTCGAAAGATGTGCAACCCAGGAAGAAAAGGGCTCATATGGCATAATCCAATCTCTTACTCATCGATACTGAGAATCCTTCTTACGAGATTATCTATGATTATACCTATGTCCTAAAAACGATGTCGGCGTGCTTGGAGAACGCCCTGGAACCCACGTCGTTAATCGAACGTAGAGATCTCGATGTGTTATGAGAACATAGTTGAATTGTTGGACCAATCATACATGCATATCGATGATGTATTTGCTTATGTCGTGGCTCTAGAAATTATTGAGCACGATAATATCGAACCATGCTCCGTCCGTGAATGTGAACGTAGAGCAGATTAGTCTAAATGAAAAGTTGTTATTCAAGAGGAATTGAATTCCCTAACAAAGCGACACATGTTTGGACCGGTTATGCTAACGCCACCAAGTGTAAAGCCTGTGGGATATAAATGGGTCTGTATTAGAAAGAGTAATGACAAGAACAAGATACTAAGGTATAAAGCTCGGCTTGTGGCACAAGATTTCTCACAATGCCCTAGAAAAGACTACAAGGACACATATTCTCCCGTAATAGACATAATCACTTTCTGCTGCCTTGTTAGTTTGGTAGTATTTGAAAAACTGGACATGCAGCTCATGAACGTGGTTACAACATATCTCTATGGGGATCTTGATTCAAAGATATATATGAAATTGCTTGGGGTTTCCAGGTGCTTAAGTCAAGTGACTCTAAGCCACGGAGTGCATATTGCATTAAGTTGCAACGCTCACTATACAGATTGAAACAATCCGGACGGATGTGGTATACCCGCCTTAGTGACTACTTGATTAGGAATGGTTATAAGAACAATGAGTTGTGCCCTTGCGTGTTCATAAAGAAAATGAGTTCCGAATTTGTGATAATTTCCGTTTATGTGGATGATATGAATATCATTAGGACTCTTGATGAGATCAATGAGACCGCGGCACATCTGAAGTCCGAGTTTGAGATGAAGGACTTGGGGAAGACTCGGTTTTGCCTAGGCATTGAGCTAGAGCACCGAGCCTCTAGAGTCTTGATATACCAGAGTGCATATGTTCACAAGATGCTCAGGCGCTTCAATGTGGATAAAATACATCCAGTTAGCACCCACATGGTATTCCGGAGTTTGGATGCTAAGAAAGATCTATTCCGTCTTAAATAGGATGGCGAGGATGCACTTGGAGCCTATGTACCATATCTTAGTGCAATCGGCGCGCTACTATATTTGGCTCAGTGCATTCAGCCAGTCATTGTTTTTTAGTGAACTTGTTAGCTAGACATAGCTCTGCGCCAACGCAGTGTCATTGGACCAGTGTCAAGAACATATTTCGATACCTTAAAGGGTCAATGGACTTGGGCCTGTTCTTTTCATATAAAAATTCAAGATGGACTACAAATGAGTGCAGTGTTCCTAAGAATCTAGGCGTTGTCAACTAAGGAACCAAGCTGCTGGGTACGGTGCACATAGATGTCATGCGCTGCACACAACTGCCGAGAGCTGTGTGCACGTTGCTAGGCGCTGTGCTGCCCCTGTCGAGCACCAGCAGCTGCTGGCAATGCACTAGGTGCCTACAGCATAGCGCTGCCTGCTGCATGCGAAGCCGTGCACGCTGCCTATTAGGTGATGTTTGCTGCATGCCGAGCGGTGCACGCTTGCTGCCGAGTGCTGCGCTGCAGTTGTCGGGCACTACGTGCATGCTGTTGTGCACATGCTGCTGAGTATGATGCAGCAGCCAATAAGGGTTGTGCACATGAGTGCCAAAAATTGTGCATGCATGCACACTTAGATGCCGAGAAGCATTACTCTCCCAATGCATTTGGCACTGCTTGCTGCCCTTATATCGAACCACTTAATGATATCTTAGTTGGTTTCGCGGATGCTGGGTAGTTATCTGATCCACATAAAGGGCGCTCCCAAACTGGTTATGTCTTCACCATTGGGAATACAACCATATCATGGAGGTCCACTAAACAGACCTTAGTTGCAACATCCTCTAACCATGCAGAGATTATAGTGCTACATAAAGTTGTTCGCGAATGTGTTTGGCTCAGATCAGTTAGCGAACACATTAGAGGGACCAGTGGATTGAGCTCCACCATAGACGAGACGACTTGTATCTATGAAGACAATGCCACATGTATTGAACAAATGAGGCAAGGATATATCAAGGGTGATCATACGAAGCACATCTCACCAAAGTTCTTCTATAATCAGCAACAACAAGTCTTCATCAACATCCAAGTTAATTAAGTGAGCTCGGAGGAAAACGTAGCAGACTTGTTTACTAAAGCTCTGCTTAAGTCTACTCTCGAGAAGCATGTGAAGAGCATTGGAATGCGAAGACTATCAAGCTTCTCCGATAGAGCTACTCATCAGGGGAAGCCACGCTCTCGATCGAGAAGCATGGTGTGTTGTACTCTTTTTCCTTCAACCAAGGTTGTTTTTTCCCACATGGTTTTTGTTACTTGGCAAGGTTTTAACGAGACAACATTGTAAGCACCATACGACATATCGACGAGCGGCACAAAGAAGAGTGTTGTAGAAAATATGACATGCGCGTGTGTGCACTTGGTCTTATATCGTGTATATGGGCTTAGCCCAAGGGTCTTATGTGTGTGTCTTAGTTGTAATAGGTTTACATTATGAACTTAACTCAATCCTTAAAGGATTGACCCATTGTACTTGAGTGAGTCTCTATATAAAGAGCTCATCTCTATTCATAAGAAGATTGATCCCATTCATCTCCATATTATTCTACAAGATTCCAATTATACATAATTTTGTGTTAATAAGGCAAACAATGGATTATTTGATAATTACACAGGGTTCTTTAACATTAAAGGATGATCGGCCATTACACAAACTGTTTTTATCACAAATTCACATCTTCACCGTTTAATATGTAATTCTATACGAGTAGATAACTTCTACAAAATTTTTATCAAAATTGGTGATAACTAAGCTGCTCAAAACTGCAATTTTCATGAACGGTTCAAATTCGGCAGATTTGATCCGTTTATTGATTTAAGTTAGTTTTAAACCTTAACGATCACAAGTATGACAGAAAATTTACATAAATAATCTACTTATATATCTAAATGTTGAATGGTGAAGATGTTGAAATATAATTAAAAAGTTAGTGTAATCTCTGATCCTTTATATATGTAAAAAAATCCTTTATTGGAAGTGGGCTGATTATACTTAACAAATATTTTTATGGCGATATAAGGTTCTTGGTTCGAACTTTAGCTTATAAAAACTATCATCTTTTGTAATAATACCACACCTAAGTTGCTCTTGAAGCCCCGAAATGATACCTCACATGTTCACATGGTATGATAAAGTTGGTCGAGATGTTAAGTATGAAACCTCCATATTTTCAGAGTTCGAGCATCAACTTCCTCTAGTTTATGACCAACAGGTTGGATGAACCTTGAAATTCGTGTGTCTGCGAGGGAAGATAGAGAATCCTCACTCCCAAGTTACTCTCACCCCTGAAATGATAGTTCACATGATATAGTTGGTCAAGCTCCTTTCGCATGAAACCTCTATGTTTAGAGTTCGAGCGAGTCCCAACTCCACTAGTTAGTTTGTGGCCAATATGTTATAAGAGAATCTCCAGCAGCTTTTACATTTTTTTGATTTTGTCAAATTTAGAGAATATTAAGTGTTTTTTAGGTCCAACAGCTTCTCCATCTCATTTCTTAAAATGAGGATGAATAAAAAAAATAAGCATTGCTTCCCCAAATTTGCAGCAAAGCTTTCATTCTTCAAAATTTAATTCTTCACGGGCTCCAACAAATTTTTTACAAAAATAGAATATTTTATTAATTATTTTTTTGTTACAATAAAATATATAATCTCTTTTGGTCATAATTAATTATGATGTATCATATTTTATTGTTCTAATAAATATCAAATCTTCAAAATAGAGAAACTGTTGAAATTAGAGCATAATATTTTTTAAAAAATTAGTTTTTACTTCTCTATTTTAATTTTTTTAAAAAAAAACTGCTAGAGATGCTCGATGATTCGTTTGTTTAAGACATAAAATTAAAACCTTTACTAGAACTTGCAATTTCAGTTTCACTGAGGAAAAAATGAAAAAAAAAAAATAATTGCCAAACTGTACATATAAAACCCCTTAACCCTAAAATCTACACCTCCCGAAGTCTATTTTGCCGCGCCTAAACCTTAAACCCTCATCGCCAAACCTCACCGGCGCCGCCTCATCTCCAAAAAACCACCGACACCCCAATGGCCTCCGACGAACCAAACGGCGTGGTGAAGACCTTCAAGAGCTTGGGCCTCTGCGACAAATTGGTCGAGGCAGTAGCCAAGCTGAACTGGGAAAACCCTACTCCTATTCAAGTCCAAGCAATCCCTCATGCTCTAGAAGGTACCCCAATCTCTTGGCCTTCATTTTCGTCTAAAGTTTCAATCTTTATCGATTTTCGTTTTTGAATTTTTCAATTCAAGTATTGATTTTTTTGTGGGTGTTGAATTTTGGTGGTAAAGGAAAGGACTTGATTGGACTTGCCCAAACGGGGTCGGGTAAGACCGCAGCTTTCGCTCTTCCGATATTGCAAGCTCTGATTGATAATCCCCATGCATTTTTCGCTTGCGTTTTGGCCCCAACTAGGTATTGTACTTGGCTCAAAGATGCTCATTATGCCTATTTTTATTTTTAATTATTTTTGTTGGGAATAATGTGACTTGTGTGAACTGCAGGGAGCTTGCGATTCAGATTTCGGAGCAGTTTGAAGCTTTGGGGTATGAGTTTGGTGCCAAGTCTGCAGTGGTGAGCATTTTCGTGTTTATAGTGTGCTAGCTTTGGATTGTGTGTGCTTTGCGAGTATATGTATTGGTAGAATAGAATGGATGTACCTTTGTAGATGTATATGCAACTTGATTTAGCTTTGTGTTAAGTATCTAACCTTGTTCGTGTTATAAACTTATAATGCTTTTCTGATGCAAGCAATCATCTGCTAGTGTGTGTCTAGTCTCTAGTCTGTGGCACTCGGGTGGTTCATTAGTGAATTTTTCTAATTTTGTAGTTCACCAGGAAATGAAACCAAATTGTACGCATAACTTTGAACATTAAGACTAGTTGTATGCATGATGGTATTTGGTTGAGTGTGTGGTCTTGTTGGGTTATGAAGGTACAATGTACAGACTAATAATTTTATGTTAGCTATTTGTGGTTGTTTTGTATGGTTCAAGCTCAATCCTGTAGCATTTTCTTATGTACTACAAATAGTTTGGAATATTTTAGAGTCTGTATGTTTTGGTGCTTTCTGTTAGATCTGTAGAAGGCATGATAACCTTATCAGTTCTAAAAGCTGTAGAAGTTAACCTAGTGATATAGTTGCTTAACATCTTTACCTAATCCTTTCAGCTTGTCGGAGGAGTGGACATGGTCCAACAGACTGTTATGCTTGCAAAGCAGCCACACATTATTGTAAGTTTTTTTCATTTCTAGGATGGCGGGCTTGATTGCCTTAACATCTGTACTTTCTTTTACTTGGATACCTGGGATTTTTAGAGTCTTGGTTTGTTGAGAGTTGGGCACCACACCTGATGAAGTTAAAGTTTAATGAAGTCTGGTTTCATGTTGTTCTTACATTATCCTGTGAAGACTTTAAATAAATTTTCAAATGATAATATTTCTTGACAGAGCAGAAATTTAGTTTGTTTAGATCAGTGGGTATTTATGCGCCAACATAAGAATATCTGTAAAGGTTGTAGAAATTGCAACAAGTTTTTGTATGAATATGTTAGGTACTTATAGTTATTTCTACTGTTCTATTCCTTGAAGGTTGCTACACCTGGACGACTCATGGATCATGTATCGAACACAAAAGGATTTTCTCTTCGCGCATTGAAGTATTTGGTATGATCTCATTGATCTGATGGTTTTCACTTTTCTGTTATATGTGCAGTTGCTACATAAGATTGAATAGTAGTATGAGCATTTTCAATCTAGACAACTAAACCATAGGAACATTGTTAAAAGAAGAAAGTAAGGTACCAAAAGGCGAATGAAGACTGACTAAAGAAAATATGAGGATCGTATTAGAAGATTATAATTGATAATCTTCAACAAATGTATATATTTTCCTATTATTGTATTCTACATGCTTTATGTCATTATAATAGTCTGTTTTCATTTGGCCAGACTATATATTGCATCTTCTTTTCCATCCATTTGAACAGCGACCTTACTTGGATTGCCCTAAGTAGCGAGTACTCGGCCGAGTTAACCGAGTTTTAGAACATTGATAGACGTACATGAACTTTGTCAACTACGAAATTGAAATATGGAACTGTAGGCCTGGCACCAAAAACTACTATCGCCAGTAATAAGACTACTACCCCTAGCTACAAACGCTACTACCCATAGCGATAAAAGCTACTAGCACTGACTACAAAAACTACTACATCCAACAATAATCTATCACACAAATTTTTTTTTTTCTGTTTATTTTGCTGGACATTTTGTTCCTTCTTCAGAATCCCTATTATCAATCTATTACACATATAAACCAACAATCAAAACCAAACCCTTAACTCATTCAATTTGAACGATTTCAACATTTTTTAGAATCTACAGAGAAATCAAATACCAGAATGAAGTCGTCTGTGGATACGCCACGATGAAGGTCAACGACGAGAGGAGGCTCGTGAGTAGCCCGACGAATATGAGTTTCGAAAGACGACGGGTGCCGAACAGGAGGTGGAAGACGTCATCATCGTTGTAATTGATCGAGGCTGAAGCAAAGGTCATCGAGACGTAGTCGACGGTCAATCCAAATTCCAGAAGTGATCGTCGAGATGACGACATCGTCAGAGATGCAATCAAGGATGACCGAAGGTTGTGGTCGAGACAGCTTCTTTTTGGGGACAACATCAGAATCTAAGGTGGAAAAGAGAGAGAGAGAACGAGAGAACTGATTAGGGAAAAAGAGAGAGGGAAGAGTATTTTAGGTAGAAATGAAATTTGGGTGATGAGTTTAGATCAGAAAGTGAACTTGCATGTACAAAAAATATTAGGTGGACTTATGAGGAAGAAAATATTCAAAAGTGGACTTTCATGAAATTTTCTATTTCTATAAAGTGCTTACTGACAAAGAGCTGGGACTTGGCTTTATTAATAATTTGACCAGAAACTCGGCCATAAGAATAAAAAGAATCCAATGCCACAACCAAATTACGCTTATCCCAATGACAGAAGACATTCACATCATCAGCAAATAAAACATGAGAAGACGCTTTCATACCTTTTGGAGAAGAAGTATGATGCATCTTTCCAGAATCCACAAGCTCAGTAACACCATAACTAAGATCCTCTTCTGCTAGACAAAAGATATGAGACAAAAGATCACCTTGCCTTGCACCCCTTCCGCTAGAGAAATAACCCACAGAACAACCATTAATCAAAAGTGAGAGCCTTGCTGACTGCATAATAGCATGCACTCAACCAAAAAAGGTATGACGTAAACCAAAGGCTTCATGAACATGAAGAAGAAAATCTCATGAATGAGTGTCAAAAGCCTTGGCAATGCCAACTTTAATTGCAGCATCACCCCCATAAGACTTAAGATTCAATAGATTAAAACATTCTGATGTTGTTATGATACAATCAAAAATATTACGACCTGGTGTTAAAGTTAATGCTTTTCTGAGAACACTAGGAAACTGCAGAAGAAACAATGAGTCAATGCATATATATACTTCCACTTGTTCTATAGTTCACCTCCTTTCAAATTATGAATTAGATCTTTTTAATTAAAGTACAATATTAGATCTTTTACATATCTTTTAATTAGATATTTTCTAGGTTATCTTGATCCCTATATAATGGGCAATAATGATGTGTATTCGATAAGAATTTCAGAAGTAAGAAATATCAGAGCCTGCAACAATTTGCTTCGAATATTCAACTGAGTTTTCTTTTTCTTTGTTCACCAAAGCGAATTGATCATTATCATACATTGTTCAATATATATAGAGTACAGGCAATCAAATTCTAATATGGTATAAGAGCTCTGTTGATCAATATCAACTGGAGTGTACCATCTGTTAGATAAAAAACACCTTTTTCTTTAGTTTTCTGCTACTACAATGACGACACAAGAAAATGGTTCAGAGGTTAGAGTTCCTATCTTCACAAGAGAGAACTTTGATTTCAAGGTTATTAAGATAGAGACCACATTCATATCTTGAGATCTATTGAGTTATATGAATGAATGTTATATAGTTCTAGCAGCAGAAGGGATGTCAAACGCTCGATGAACTGAGCTGAGGGTAAATATCAAGAAAGATGCAAAAACTCTTGGTATTTTGTAAACATCAATTGAAAATGAGTTCTTTCCAAGGATTACAAACGAGAGAACAACCAAAGGAGCTTGGGATGCTCTGAAGTTGAAGTTCAAAGACTTAGATAAGGTGAGAGCGGTAAAAGTTCAATCCTTGAGGAGAGATTTTAAATACACTACAAATGAAAATGAGTTGCTAAGTAATTATTGCACTAGATTGACTGATTTAGTCAACCAGATGAAAACCTATGCTGAACCCATACCTGATTTAGTCGTACAGAAGATCCTTATGAGCTTAAATAGGAAGTATGATGCTATAAATAGTATTATAGAGGAGACTAGGGATATAAACTCTCATGATGTGTAGGATTTGATGGGGTCACTTAAGGCTTTCGATTAGAGGTTGATGAGTCATGATGATGAACCAAACAGAAAAAACATTTCAAACACTAAGCCTAAACACCAGAAGTAGTAAACTATCTAATTCAAATTCCAAACAACAGAAGAACTAGAAGGGTAAAGGCAAGAAGTGGGAGAGTAGATCAGATCAATCAAGAATAAGGAAAAATAAGGGAGGCAACAACATCTCAACCTATTCAAAGTGTTAAATCTGTGATAAGGTTTATATCAGAGAATGTTGGTTTAAAGGGATACCAAAATGTTCAAATTGCAACAAGTTTGGTCATGTCAAAAAAGATTGTGACTACCAAAATAGTTAGTTGGTGAACTACAGTGAATGACAACAAATTACTAATATGTTATAAGTCACTTATGCTACCGCGAATGAGATTTCTATAGTCGCGAATAAGATTTCTCAACCGCGAATGGAGCAGACACTATGACAAATGTAAATGTCTGGCTTGTTGATAGTGCCTGCAACAATCATATGACGACGAATACTGATCTTCTATATGACATTGTCTACAACAACAACATTATAAAAGTAAAGATGATGAATGAAAGCCTAGTGGATATAAAAGGCAAGAGAAACATTGATGTTGAAACTAAAAATGGGTGAATTTCATTAGAGATGTAATGCTGGTGCCAAATCTTGACTCAAATTTACTAAGTGTTGGTCAACTTCTTGAGCACAAGTGTACCTGCATTTTGGTGATGACACTTACAAAATCTTTGAGAAAGAAAGAGAGAGAGAGTTGCAAGAAGCTAATGGTAGAAGTTTAAATGAGGAGGAACATAAATTTTCCTCTTACTCTTAAGTATGCAGCTAAAAGTGCAAGAAGAATGAAGCTAAAGGAAGATCTTTGGCTATGACATCAAAGGCTAGGACATTTGAATGTTCAAAGTCTAAAGTTGTTGCATCAAACTAAAATGTTGCATGGAGTATCAAAAATCAAAGAAGTAAATGAAGTGCGTGAAAAATGTGCACTGAGAAAGCAACACATTATCTCATTTCTTAAAGGAAACAAAATTATCACTTGAGTTGGTCCATTCTGATATCTGTGGTCCTATAAAAATGACTACTGGATGAGGTAATATATATTTTCTTACATTCATTAATGACTGTTCAATTATGACTTGAGTTTATTTCTTAAGATAGAAGTAAAATGTATTCGTTGTGTTCAAGAAGTTTTTAGCTACGGTGGAAATACAATCTGATCTCAAAATCAAGAAGCTAAAATCAGATAAAGGGGGCAAATAGACATCAAATGAGTTTGGAAAGTTCTGTGTAGATATTGACAGGGAAATGCAGCTGACAATAAACTATACATCACAGCAAAATAAGGTAGCTGAAAAGAAAAATATAACTATCGTTGAAATGACGAAGTCTATGCTGCATGCCAAGAAAGTGTCTTTGGAATACTGGGGAGAAGTAGTATCGAATTAAAAACTGCTGCATGACAATAAACTATCGTTAAAAACTGTAGTGTATTTGATGAACAGACATCCAACTACAATTGTGTAGCGAATGACACCATTTGAAGCATGGAGTAGAATGAAGCTATGTGTAAATCACTTAAGAGTGTTTGGATCAATCTGTTACCTACACATCCCAAAAGTATTGAGGAAGAGCTTGATGAATCAAGTGAAATGTGTGCATTCATGGGATACAACTTGCACACAAAAGGCTATAGACACTTTAATCTGAAAAAGTGATTATTTGTAAAGATGTTCTCTTCAATGAGAATTCATCTTGGGATTGGATGAAAGACTCAGTCTAACAACAATGGATGTCAGATAACGCTGTTCAAGATGAAGATGTTCAAGAAGAGTTAGAACTCAATCCACCACAACAAACTCCACCTTAAAGTCCTGAGCAACCATCACTAACACCTTCAAATGCTCAATCTACATATCTACATCAAACTCAACACCAATAAGAATGAGAAGCTTGAATGAAGTGTATGAAAGGTGCAATGCGTGCTTATTTGAGCCTGAAAGATTTGAAGAAGCTGTGAAGGAAGATGAGTGGCGAACGAAAATGAAAGATGAAATAGATATGATTGTGAAAAACAACACATGAGAACTTGTCATATCCCGATCCTAGAATTAATTTACGGTTGGTTACTTTTATCTTTTAGCATTTAAAGTAACCGTTTAACCGTACAACGATCGTAGAGTTGACTTTTTGTTAAGTCAAGAATTTGGAAAAACTTTCTTCATGAAAGTTGTAGAGGGCGTCGTTACGAGTTCGTGGACACGTAGCACGCTCGAATCAGAGTTCGTATGAGAAAGTTATAAACAAAAATGTAAAGTTACTGTGCGGTAAAATGACTATATATAGGAGTTACCGGGGCGAAAAATCAAATTTTTCACCCGGCCTATTCTTTCTCTCTCCCCGACATTTTCTCTCTCCCCGACCGAAAAGACTGCCGGAACTTCCAGCCGCCACCGCGCCGCCGTCCGGCCACCTCAGGCCGCCGCACCGGTCTCAAAATGACCGCCTCTGAGTTTACTTCAATTCTAGGTAAGCCTTTCGACCTATCTCGCCTTAGTTTAGGAGAAATGTCGATTTGTTGGCCTAATGTACAGTGTTGATTCTAGATCGGATTTCTTCCTCATCAGGCCACCATTTTGTGAGTTCTTTATATGATTAGAATGAGTTTTAGGAGTACTACTCACCCCTAAAGTTTGGTGGATTCATTTGGAGTGTGGATGGAGAATTGAGGATTTGAAGTTTTTATGTTTAAAATTTCAGGTTCCACTGTTCATCACGTAATTGACCTAGTTAGATGCTGAATTGGCATTCGAGTTGAACTAGAAAGATGTTCCAAATGACGAGATGAAGCTACTGTTAAAATTTGGTGACGATCGGAGGTCGCCGGAATTTTAGCCGGAATTTCTGTCGGCGGCGGTGCCGCCACTTTTTGGGCAGTTTTTCATGCCCATTAAAAAGTATAAAATGAGATGAGTCTATGGTTTAAATTTGGTAATTTTTGAAAGAGTTTTAGTTAGGTTTTGGAATTTTTCTAGTTTAGTATTAATGGCGGATAATTAAATATTATTCCGACCATCGATTATTGCCGGATAAGGTTTAAGAATTATTTTAAGGACTCCTAAGTTATTGGTGAAGGTCGAAGATTTTTAGTTGACAATTTGAGAAGTATGGGGCTGATGAGCGAGTTGTACGCTTAGAAATGTGTACACATATATTATTTAATTATTATTCTAACGTCCGGAAAATTAATATTAATTGTGAAACAGGACGCGAAGAGGCTCGTGTTGTGGAGACTTCGCTTGAGCGGATTTCGTCAGGCTAAGACCTAAATCCGTGAGTGGACTTTTATTTTTAAATATAATGTATGCAACAAGTTTTTATTAAGTTTCTCTTTTATTTATGAGAATTTCCTCCATATTGAGTTTTATGGTGATTTTGGAAAAATTAGGGATTTATTATTTTTCAAAGATAAGTGAGCCGGGAAAGAGGTTTATACCTTTCCCGTGAGTTTTAAATAATTTCCCCGGAATATTATTTTTAATCGTTTTCACTATTTTGGGTTATGGAGGGGGTTTATATTTTAAATGTAGAAACTTGGCTCTTGAATTTTAATGATTTTAAGTAAAGTTAGGGAACCGATTTCGGATGCCTGAGAATGTTTTAAATCCAATATATTTGGGGAAAAGTCATGGGTGTTTTGACTTGGATTTTGATTTAATCACCATGAGGTTTTCAAGAATTTTCAAGTATATATATATATATATATTGCTAGCTAGCTAGCATGGACCCTCTCCGGATTGTAGTTGGTCAGACCCTCTTCGGTGGTAGCTGGTCGGAATGACTCTCCCGGATAGAGCCGGTCAGGACCTTCTTCGGTGGTAGCTGGTCGGTTGGACCCTCTTGAATAGAGTAGGTCAAAGGACCCTCTCCGATTGAGCTGGTCAATAGATCCTCTTGTGGATAGAGATGGTCAGTTGTTTTCTCGTGGTCATGGTAAAAGTACCCCATTTTTTAAATTATGGATTTGAGCCAAGAGAATTGTTGTATATATTTTATTTAATCGTTTTCTATGGGTTGTGTGTATGTGAATTTTGGAAAATCAAAGGGATAGCATGAAAAGATGTTTACCTTTTCATATTTGATTTTTGTCCACTCACGCTAACGTTGTGTTTTTAAATGTTTTCCCCTAGGCCCTTCGTTTTCAAATGTCCAGTGTTGCAGGGTTCCTGAGAGGAGGTCGCGCGTACCGAAGTCGCGGCATAGTCAATTAATTAGCTGTTGCTCGCATATTGATTTGGGTATAACTTCCATGTAGACTGCTCTGATTATCCCAACTTAAATAGTTGAATAGCTTAGTGAAACATAGATGTGACTTGAGGAGCATGATGACTTCAGGAGTTAGGGGTTGATTTAAATTATTCATGGAAGTGCTAAGTTAGTTTGTAGGAAGGGTTGTCTATTTCAAGGGGGTTTCAGTAAGAAGTTTCTTTGAGGTGGTCCTTATAGGATTTACTTCGGGTTAAAGAGGTTTAACTCGGGGTGGATCCTGACAGAACTTATTAATAAACCAGAAAACAAGGATGTCATTGGTTTAAAGTGGATCTACAAAACCAAGCTGAATGCAAATGGTTCTGTGTAAAGAAACAAAGCAAGATTGGTGTCAAAAAGGTATTCACAGATACATGAAGTTGATTTTAATGAAACTTTTGTACCAGTTGCAAGACATGTGACAATAAGAGGTCTTATTTCTATAGCAGCACAAAAGGCTGGTTCTTGCACCAATTAGATGCCAAATCAGCGTTTTCTGAATGAAGTGCTGAAAGAAGAAGTATTTATGGATCAACCACAAGGTTTTATCATCAAGGGTAAAAAAAGGAAAGTTTATAAACTGAAAAAGACTATTTATGGTTTGAAACAAGCTCCAAGAGCTTGGTCTAGTGAGATCGATTCATATTTTATAGATAGAGAGTTTCAAAGGAGTGAAATGAATATGCACTCTACACTAAAACTTAAGATAAATCAATTATATTTATTGTTTCCTTATATGTTGATGATTTGATATTTACTGTATGCTGTGAAAAGATAATTTGAAATTTGAAGTTTGATATGATAAAAATATGAAATTAGTGATTTGAGAATCTTGCATTATTTTTTAGGACAAATTTTTGTATATGGATAGTAAAAAAGTGTTGGTCCCTGAGAACGTTTCTCATCTAACTTGACAACGGCGTGGTCAAAATTGTACTGGCCGCTAGGGGTGGGCATATTCGGACTGGACCGGTTTTGAGCCCAAACCGTATCCGATCCGAATCATTCAGATTTGTTAAATCTCCATCCGAATCCAAAATCGAAATCCGGTTAACCAATTATTCGGGTCATCCGAAAACCGGATCGGATCGGTTTCGGATTTCACCCGAATTTGGAGAATTTCACTTTCAGTTTACAATTTCAAAATCCAACAGATGCCAAACCTCAAAAACAATTCAATCATCAAATGTTCATCACCAAATTCAAATTCATGAAGCCATAAATCCCAAATTCGTCTTACATAGACACAGACACAGGATTTTATTCAAGAATCAAATTGAATAAGAATTTAGGGAAAATAACCTAATATTGGGAAGCAGATTCAGGATTGGTGGTGGAAATGGAGCTGTAGATGCTTCGTCGTTGACAGAGAGGCAACAGAGAGGCGAGAGAGGCAAGAGGTGAGAGAGGCGAGAGAGGAGAGAGAGGCGAGAGAGGCGAGAGAGAGAGGCGACAGAGAGGCGAGAGAGGCGACAGAGAGGCGATCCGATTAGGGTTTTTTTGTCTTATATATGGTGTCTGTGATCAAGTGTGGCAGGTTGCATTGTAACCAATCAGACTAACAAATAAAATGGTGACACATATTAAAAATATATATATATAAGCCGTGACATATCTAAGCCGCTGCTTTAGGAGAGACAAGTTCATCTTGAGATAGGGGTGGAGTCGATGCTGCATTTTAAATATCTTCAGCTTCAGGGCAGATGCTTTATCTGCATTCTGCAATATGATTACACATGCTGGTGTAAAGTGTGATGGAACTCAAACAAACTCGGGTACCTCTCGAGGCATGCATTACTTTTGGAAGCTGCTGCTTATAAAAAGGATGTGGTGGTGGAAGCTGCTGCTGAGAAGGAAGTGGTGTTATTATATGAAATGTGGAATTTATTGAGGTATTATAATGTAATAATGATACTCAACCGGTGGTGAAAGTGCTTGCTAGGAACTAGTTAGCTTGAATGAACTCTTTTTTCTCTGTTTCGGCTATACGTTGTTTCCATTGCTACTTCTATACGATGCATCTGTGGAGTGTAGATCCCCAAAGAAGCTTGGTTCAGAAGAAAAAGTTGCGAGTGCTAATGTGAGTGATCGTGTGGCAGAAGGTGTGCTTCAATGAAGAGAACATCCAACTCATTGCATACGCTGCTCGATAATAAGACATGCCATCCTTGTAATATATAGATACAAGATGGTTATGTGAGACATTATTGTTTTAAATGTAACAAATAGCTACAGACAAGTGAAATTTGCACTTCTTATTTTACAATTCACGCTCTCATTTTGTTTTTGTACTATGTAGCCAAATAGTAGTATTGTGTAGGGGTGGACTCGGTCTAAACGGTTCAATTTTTAGGCACTAACCGATAACCAGAACCGAACATGCAGTTTTTTATTTTTTAGGACCAAAATCGATAAAAATATATAAAAATTGCTCTCGTCAGTTAACCAAATATCGGTTCGGTTTCAGTGCGGTATCGGTTACAAAACCGACTATCCATTATATTTTTCACACTTATCTAAATAACATAAAAAAATTAAAAATATCAAAGTTGTAACATAATTGAATGGAAAGAAAAGATAAAGTTTATACTTTATTCATTTGAAGTCTTCATTATTTATATATAGTAAAAGTGAAGACTACACGAAAAGGAATTAAGTTATACTTAACACTTAAAAATATAATCATTTGTGTGGAAGCATACTATTTATAACTTATAACCAATAAGAACATGACACGTAATTTTATTAATAAGTAAATATATATGTCGGTTCGGTTCGGTTTAATCGGATTTTAAGAAGTAAGAAACCGGAAACCGAAACCGCACTCCTTGGTTTATGTGGTTTTGAAACCGATTGTCTCGGTTTCTTTCAATTTCGATTAATCGGTGTCGGTTCGATACTGTTTTGATTTTTTCAGTGTTTAAAAGTCCACCCCTAGTATTGTGTATGTTGGAGATGCGTTTGAGAGTGATGAGGCATAATTGGACCAATTCTCGAATAAGCCCAATGGATAGCCCAGGTTGGCAGGTTATATACAGTCGTCGATATGCCAAGGCTAGGTTTCCTGCTAAACAAAATAGATCTAGGGGAAGAGATCAAACTGGCCTCGTTTCATAATGCAAAGATCGCCATCACCAACGACATGGACCGGTTACCGACGTTGCCGGAAGAAATTTTGGAGAAAATCTTCTATCTATTGCCTTGTGCAGAAGATGCAGTGCGTATGAGCATGGCGTCGAAGACATGGAAGAGTTTCTGGGATTCGCTACCACAGTTTCATTATCGTTTTGACCTCAAAATTGATAAAAACCCTCCCGTTGATTCTGTAACTTCTGAGGAAGATAAAACCTTGTGTATACTCACCCAACACAAAGATGACGATCCAAAACGAAAAATCATAGCCTTTCAGATAAGAAGAACCTTTTCTTCTTATAACATGCGAAGGGAAAGAGCAGAAGCGCATGATCATCTTGTCGACCACTGGATAAAGTTGGTAAGCAAACACTATCTCCTATCCCTGGATATCTCCTCTCCGGATGAACTATATTATAGTACATCAATGTATCGTTTTCCTTGTAGTCCTATCGATCTCGGATCATTACAAAGATTGTCTTTAAGTGTTTGTGTATTGGACAAAGCATTAGTCCAAAAGGGGACTAAGTTAAACTGTTTGAAGTCCCTTGATTTGTGTCACGTTGAGTTGAATGGGGTCTTCTGGGAGCTCCTTTCTAAATGTCCTTCACTTGAAAATCTGGGGGTCATGTACTGTGGTGAATCATATGATCGAGGTTATTACAAATATCCTCCCTTTGATTTTGGGGATCGTCCAAACCCTTACAAGATCACAGCACCCAAGGGGGTTCGAACACTTCGATATGCATCACACTTTCCCGAGGTTTTGGATGCCAAAGTATTGATGGTTTGGAATTTGGAGGTTCTGCACATAGATACACCGAGCTCTACCATTTCAGGAAAATATATAAGCAATCTGACTTCGGCTTTGCCCTCTCTGGTGGAGTTGAGGTTGAAAGTTGGTTACGGAGTGCCATACTGTACTGTTTCGACTCATCAACTCAGATCCCTATCAATTGTTATTGTGTATGGAATCTGTCAATATGCAAACCTTATGGTCAACCTAAAGACTCCGAATCTTGGTTATTTCTCATACGAAGGTCCTAAATTAATCCCATACTTGGATAGCCAACAGGACTGTATGAACCTGAAGGTACTGAAACTTAATCTAAGGATGCGTCCATTTTCTGTTGAGTACCCTGCAAATAGTCTCGGCTCTCGGTGGTTTCTTGCATTGCGAAATTATCTTGGGATGTTGCCACAACTTGAAGGATTCACCTTAGAATTGGCCAATCCTACAGAAGTAAGTTTAATACAAGCTCTAATTGCATTAGTGGTTTGTTTGTTTATGTATTGTAGTATCCACGTCTTACGTACTGTTCTCCCAAATATGCAGATCATATTTTTTCCGGGAAAACTAAGACACGATGAAATTCATCCGCCTTCAAAAGTCTTGGATTTGTCACTGCACTTTCCACCGTCAAATATGAATTTGGGATCCATTGGTGCCTTACTTTGGATTTCTCATCCGACCAACTTATCTATAGAACTAAATCAATACTACTCCTCATTTGACAATAACAAATTCATAAAGGTTGTCTTTCTTAAGTTGAAAAATCTAGTCGGAGTATATATATGTGTGTGTCATGCATGCTCAGTCGTGTATTGATGGTCAATATTTTGTGCATTGCAGTTCATCTGTGAGGAGTTCATGTGCTTGAAAGAAAAGCTGAGCTGCTGTGGAAATATCAATAGCAAATGTTGGCGGCATTACATAAAGTCGGTTAAGATAAAATCCTTTTACTACGTCAAAGATGGACAGAGATATGGTGAAGATTCACTGAAGATATTGGCAGATCTTGAAGAAGGAATAGGAGCCACTTTTGAGCTGCAATGGTTGGATGCATAAATTAGTTATCAAAGAACACATATTTTGTGATTTTATCAATTGAGAATTATAAGTTTTATTCCATATATCCTTATTGGTGCAATACTATATACTGATCAATTGAAAATTATAAGTTTTATTCCATGCAGTTTCTGCAATGGCAGGTCGCCTGACCTTTATGTACTTAATGATCATCACTTCATCAGCAACCTGAAGTCCTTAACAATATCTTTTAGAGAGTATGGATGCAAATATAATTCCTACATCGATAGTCCAAATTTTCTCTACTACACGTAGTAGGCATTTGCCGTTACAGATCATTGATCAATATGACGAAATTGATTAGTAGGAACAGTTTGGTTAAGAATTTGGAGTTAGTATTTCTGTTTTGTAACTTTTGTTAGTAACAATATGCATTGATTTGTGCTTCGAAACTTTAGATCAAGGTATGCGTTTTCGGTTTGTGTTTCTAGCTGTAAGTGTGAATTTTGCATGATTAATTTCATATTTTGTGTTGTGG
The DNA here is from genome assembly GCA_951800085.1 of Comarum palustre. Taxonomy (NCBI): domain Eukaryota; kingdom Viridiplantae; phylum Streptophyta; class Magnoliopsida; order Rosales; family Rosaceae; genus Comarum; species Comarum palustre. The sequence continues at coordinate 19,116,670 of OX637582.1, forward strand.
GTTTCAGAGAATTTGGTTGGGAAAGGAGGATATACAGAGGAGTTTTGAAAAGTACAGAGGATATGCAGTTGTTGCATTGACAATGGCCTTTACCTCATCTTCCATTTCTCCTCCAGAGGCTCTGTTGCGTCCCTTCTCCATAGTAAACCAACAATTTCCAGTCCTTTTGTTATGGTTTTACTTTTGGAAACCTTTCATTGACAGTTCAGTTTCACACAATAATCTTTTGGAAATCATTCTTGTAGATGAGAATTTGCCACCTATGCATTGGAAAACAAGTCATAAGATAGCTATTGGGACTTGTACAGTTCCAGTGAGTCATGTTTTGCGGCACTTGATTGATATTGAGAATGGCCCTCATGTTAAGTTCATGAACACTGATAATCTTCAGAAAAAAAGCATATTGTTAAGCACTGTTAGTGATCGAGTTGGGTTCACAATTTAGCTTGGTATATATACGTATTGTGAAGCACTGATGGTTGATATGTGCATTATATGTAACGTTTTTAATGTATTTCCAACCCTATTTAGCTATGTAATTCCTTTAACAATGATCATTATAACTAAGTTTATGTTTTTAGGTCACAAATAAAGCCAAGAAGCACAAAAGAGGAGAAAGAGAGGAAATCTTAAAGGAAAAGGAATCCAAGTCGTGCAAGGAAAGAAGTCCAAAATCTGCCAGAAATTGTCAGTCAACTTCGACAGAAGATTGTGATCAGCTCACAACGATCCAGGAGGTGTGCTATATATCATTGGAAAGCTACATCAGTCTAGTTTCCAGAAATTTTTACAGATCGTCAATACCTATTTTGAGGAAGAAGTTATGACCATTTTAGTGGACGAAGGTCAGTCTACCCGAATCCTGACTTGGACCAAAAATTCTTATGTCAAGGCCCGACCCACATGGCTAGCCCGTGAACGAGATTTAAGGGTTTTTAACCCTAAAGACGTGATCTGAGCAGGGAGAACGGGGACGACACAGGCTTAATTTGGCTTTGGTGGAGATCCTAAGTGCCTCAATCCCTTCCCAGATCAGGGCATGTCATAAAAGTTTTGCAAGGTGGCAAAAGCAAGTTCTAGTAAACTCTCTCAGTCCATTAAAATCTGCGGCAAGCACTTAATCATAACACTCCAAGGCTATAATCTCACATAGGGTTGTTTTGAAATCAAAATTCGAAGAGCATGTTCATATGTACCAAAATGATGGCATTTTCCTACCCTAAACGGCTAACTAGACCTCAACCAAGTTATCCCAATAGATGTAGAAAATTTGGGATTTGAAACCTATCCTATGCCTAGTATCAAAGTAATCTTGATTCATTTACTGTATATTTCTGTTTCTGCTACTCCTAGCCTCACTAATAGTCAGAACAAGAACATTTGCCGTCGCTGAAATGGTGAAACCGGTATGGATCCCTCAATATGATTTTCCGCCCAACCACTGCACTAACATGGTTATACACAGAATGGCAATCACCAGACCCGAAGATTTTTGAAAACCATAACAGGTGAACCTTCTGGAGTACAGACCCACCCGAAAGCAATGGCAATTCTCTCACTGTTGTTCCAAAGATTTTGCTCCTGTTCATCAGTATCTTGCAAGGAGTAGCTTGTATCAGGAACATAGCCTGCTTCTCTAATCATCTTCATAAGCTCTCCCAACTTGGCATAAATCTGCTGTCTGTGGGTGAGACTTTTCTCCCATCCCAAATTTACTCACCTGATAAAGTAGTCTGGGGTTCAACTCCAAAACTAATTGGCAATAGAGAGAGTAACCCAAACCCTTATAAACTCATAGGCAAGGTCTCATATTCCCGATGTGGGATATATTTCTCAACACGCCCCTGCACGTGTGGCGAATCTTTAAGCCTAACACGTGGACAACAACTTGGGTGGTCGTGGAGTTCGTGTGGCCTTTGGGCTTCACACGTGTACGTGGGCAACCCGCTCTGATACCATGATAAAGTAGTCTGGGGTTCAACTCTAAAACCAATTGGCAATAGAGAGAGTAACTCAAACCCTTATAAACCCACAGGCAATGTCCCATATTCCTGATGTGAGATATATTTCTCAACATCACCTCACTTTTTAACTTGACCCAACTACAAGCTAGCTTCTTTGTTATGCTTCTGGCTCCCATTTGCCTCCTTAAATTCTCTACTTCCTCCCATCTTCCAGTACTTACACAGACATTTGAGAAAAGAACATAAGCTGAATCATCTACTCGGTCTAACTCAAGAAGATGGTTTGCTGCTTTCCTGCCTAGTTCCAAATTGCGATGAATTTTACAAGCAGCCAACAAGCTCCGCCAGACAAGATCATTTGGCGGGACGGGCATTTCATTAATAAAGGCTTCAGCCTCAGAGAGCCTTCCCGCTCTCCCAAGGAGATCAATTATGCACACACAGTGTTCTATTGCTGGTGGGACAACAAACTCTGTAGTCATTGCATTATAGTATGCAAGACCACCATCCACCAGACCCCCATGACTACACGCAGAGAGAAGTGAGACAAAGGTGACATGGTCAGGTTTCACACCCAGACTAACCATTTCATGAAAGCTTTCCCTAGCATTCTCGAAACACCCATGTTTGGCAAAAGATGATATCAAGATGTTCCATGATAATCGTGACCTGATGGTTGGTGAGGGAAGTATCTTCAAAACATCTTCCATCTCCCTGCACCTTCCATGCATACCCATCGCAGCATTTGTAATATAATGGTCTGTGTTAAAACCAAGCTTATCTACCAGACCATGAAGCTGTTGGCCTTCCACCAACATAGCCAAGTCTGCACTAACAGACAGTGCGAAAGATAAGCTGAACTGATCGAAGTCCACTGCAGCTCTTCTCATCATCAAAACAAGTTTCAAAGCTTCCTCAAGACCATGATTAGCATTAGCAGCAATGATTGCATTCCATGCAATGGAATTCCTGACAGTTAGTCCACTAAATATGCAGTTACTTGAGTTTAAATCACCACACTTAGCATACATTGTAATAAGGGAACTCAGCACATAATTTTCTGATTCAAATCCTGTCAATACTAATGGAGTGGCATCCCATATATTAGTAGATCAATAGGATTCAAGAATGCACCGAGGACATTAATTATTGTACTGTAGTTTTTCGGAGTTCCTTCCTTTCTCATGAGTTTAAAAGCTGTGATTACTCATCTGGTTCTCTGTTTTCAGCATAACCACCAATGAGAGAATTCCAAGTAACTTCGCTTGGGCATTGTTTGCAATACTTTCGCTGCTTCAAGTGTCTTACTAAGCTTTCCATACATGGTAACTAATGCATTTCCAACTATCAGATTGTCTTGTAGACCTCCAGCGACTGCAATAGCATGAAGAATCTTTCCTTCGACTACAAATTCCAGATTTGAACAGGCAGACAAAGCACTTGTCAAAGTCACGTAATTTATTGGTTTTCTCCATCGCAGCATTTCAGCAAAATGTTTGAGGGCATTTTGGGACTCCTCGTTCTGAACATAGCAGGCTAACATAGAGTTCCAGGAAATTATATCCTTCTCTATCATTCTTTCGAAAACTAACTCAGCATCTTCAGATCTTCCAGCCTCAGAATACATACTTAAAAGAGTATTGCCAACACAAACATTTGATTTCATCCCCAGTTTCACTGCCAGTCCATGAATTCCACTGCCCCACTTCAGATTATCTGTGGAGCCGCAGACCCCCAACAACGTTGAAACTGTTATAGAATTCAATTCTTTATTTACATGCCGCATACAATGAAAAAACCGCAATGATTCTTTACATAGCCCATTTTGCACATGAGCAGAAATAATCGAATTCCATGAGATTGTGTCTCTTTCATCTATGTGATTGAATACATAGCATGCCTCACCCACATTACCAAAGCTACATTACATGGATATGAAGGAATTTGCAACAGAAACACTACTCTGCAAACCTAGTTTCACAGCATCTCCATGAACTTGCTGACCCAATAACTCCTCCCCCAGCGCTCCACAAGTACTAAACACTATTGCCAAAGTGTTATCATTGCAACACACCCCTTCCTGCCTCATATCCTTATAATCACTCATCACTTCCCCCAAATTGCCATTACTAGAATACCCAACAATCAAAGAAGTCCACGTAACCACCTTACACGCATTCTCAACAATACCATAAGTCCCATAAAAATGCAAAACAGAAGTACCCACAAACACATCACACAACAACCACTTTTCACCACAAAGCCATGAACTTGCATTCCTGCACAAAACATCGAACCATCCTTATCACACGCTGTAACCAAACTCGCAATGACAAAGCCACTCGGCCTAACTCCACACCCAACCATCTCGCAAAAAAACCTAACCGCGTCACCGTACAACCCCACTCTCACATAGCTCGATATCATCGTGCTCCAAGAAGCTTCATTTCTTTCAGGAATATCATCAAACACCTTGCGTGCGTACCCGATACGACCAAGTTTCGAGTACATGTTGACGAGTGTTTGAGCAGAAGGCTCCGAGAGGCACAATGCCCTTCACGCACAATGCGTGGAGGGCTTTGCCGGAAGTTTCCTGGGTGATCTGGGAGAAACCCTTTTGAGGGAAGCATGAGATTTCTGGGTTGGGGTGGTCTCAAAGAGGATGGGTGCCGTAGTTTTGAGGTTGTGAGTTTTGGGGTTAGGTAGGTCCTACATTTCAAAATGGGGATGTGAGTTGGAAACTCGAGCCAGACAGCTGAGAGCTTTCTGCAACTTCTAGCCAGCTCTGCGTTTTGCTTCTTCAGACTTCACTAATCAGTAATCAAACTTGGACCTTAGTTGGGAATAGGTACAGACTATAGACTACAGAATTACACATGCTTTATATCCAATAAAGAGTTACACAAGAATGAATCATTGTCTCTATTAATCTCAGGCTAATTAGTGTTAACAAATCTTTTCCTGTTGTAGGAAATATGACATGCGCGTGTGTGCACTTGGTCTTATACCGTGTGTGTGGGTTTAGCCCATGAGCCTTATACGTGTGTCCTAGTTGTAATTGGTTTACATTATGGACTTAACCCCTTAAAGGATTTGCTCATTGTACTTGAGTGAGTCTCTTTATAAAAAGTTTATCTCCATTCATAAGAAGATTGATCTCATTCATCTTCAATTATTCTATAAGACGTTATCAGTCACGCTAGCTCTAGGAACCCGAGCAAAAAGAGGCCGCCCACCACAACCGAAAAAAACCCCCAAAACCCAATTCTTTTTCCGGCCAACCTCCTTCCTTGGACTGCTGCAGCTACTGCCGCAAATCGTTTTTCTGCCGCGTGCGCTACCTCTTGTCGATGTTGCCGCACAAAAGTTGTCGACGCTGCCTATCAATGCCGACGTGCACCTGACTGCCGATGCGCACACCTAGCTGCCACTACATATTTGCTGCGCATAGTTGTTGCCACCAAGTATCAACAGTTGATATTTCAAGCTTATTTGAAGCTTTTATCGACAAATGTATGTACTATTGAACCCTAAACTCGTTCAAAATTCATTAAACTCAGGGAGGATAAAATCGGTTTCTCCCTTCTTCATCCTCATTCTATGCTTAAGACGTTTGTCTTTGCAGGTTATTTTGTTGAATACAAACCCTAGATGAAGTGATTGCATATGGTCGCCATGCTACTGCCAAGTGCCATTACTGGGGCCTGCCCCTGTGCCCGCGCGTACGCTGCTGTCGGCGCTGCATGTGCACCTGTTGTGCGCTGTCGTGAGCTGCTGTCGGGGCTTGTCCCTGTGTGTGTGCGTGCTCTGCTGTCAGGCACCATACGTGCACTTTCTAGGCTGCTGCCGAGCGCTGCTGCCAGGGATTGTCCTTGTGCGCGCGCACGCTGCTGTCGGGCACTGCACATACACCTGCCGAGCACTACTGCCGAGACCATGCCTTGGCACATGCACGCGGCTGCCAACGTGCACCTATGCATTTAATATCCTCTCTAGGTCAACATGGTGTGGTATCCATGGCTGTTTTTTATTTTTAAAGAATTCAGCATCGAATTCAAATGGTCTCGAATTAACTACTTGAATTCTAGTATGCATAGTCAATGGACAAACACATGTAGTTTGATCCTCTGAATGCCCAAGACCATGAGTATCACCACTGGGTCCTCGACATGAGACAGAATTTTATTGGCAAGGACTATATCTCCACCATCGATCCTCCCACAGAACCCCTCAAGGAGGGTGAAGAGCTACCGGACGAAAGAACTAAGTCCAAGGCGCTTATGTATATCCCCCGACACTTGAATTCCATATTGAGGTGGCAATACCAGCAATTGGCTGGCCCGCTGAAGTTATGGAACAAGCTCGCGGCAAGATTTGGTAATGTTCATGTTGCGCTTCTACTGGAGCTGCAGGCCGAATGGGCTTCCATAAAGCTAATGGATTACAAATCTGTAAAAGAGTACCAGACAGACATGCTTGCACTACGTACTCGTCTGCACTTTTGTAAACTTGAGAAGTCTGAGGATGATCTCATAGAGAAAACGCTTCTCACTTTTCCCAAGCCGTCAACCACGCTGATGAAACAATATAGGCATGACTATAAGAGTAGTCTTACTCCAACTTTTGACTATATGACGTTATTGCTAACTGAGGAGAAAGATTATAAGGTCTTGTCTAAGAACACTGGTCAGCCTGTTGAGACCCTTGTTGTACCAGAAAATAATTACAACAGTGCCAGAAGCAGGAAAGTCATGAAGCCAAGAGCAAGAGATCGCTATGAACCATATCACAGTGAGCAAGACGCCGGCCGAGGCACCTGGATTAGGAGAGGCACTAAAGGTTCTAAACACTCTAGGGGTCACTCTAATACTTGGAAGAAGGATGATGCACCTGCACATAAGGGCCATGCTCCTAAGCTGGTTCAGAGATATGCCAAACATGCTGCTCATAGGACAAGTGAATGTCATCGATTTGGGTCTAAGGACCACTGGATGAAGCAATGTCGAGCACCTGCCGACATAGTGGCTGCATACAAGTATAAGGAAATTCTAGAGAGTCATGTCACTAAGGACATGGACAAAGAGCCGAATGCCAACCTCACAGTTGATGATTTTCGGGAACAAACCAACTTAGATGCACCCGACTTTTGAAGTTGTTGAGCTCTTGTTTGTTTTTACCTCCATGAGTTGTTAGTTTCCTTTCAAGCAAGGTTCAAAAGGCGCTAAGCGGGATTAGGCGGTGTAGCTACTGTCTAGCGTCTAACAGTTTAGACGGAGTTTAATCGGTGATTAGACGGTAATTAGACAGATTATTTTTTATATATTTTAATATTTATATGGTATATTTTAATATTTATATGGTATATTATAATATAAATTATAAATAATAAATTATAAAGAAATGTCAACAAAATATTCAAAACACATTGTCTCAAAATAATGTCATCAAACAATAGCTCTAAAACACAAATCCAAATAACATCAGATTGCTTGCCATTTCACCTAATTCACAATCAAATTCAATCACAATAGCATCTTAAATTCTTAATTCACAATCCAATTCAATCACAATAACATCTTAAATTTATAGTTGGCTATGGCTATTGTTCAATATTCAGAAAAAACATAATGACCCTTTGTGTAAGACTGCATGAAGCCGATAACCAAATTTAGAGCCCCAATTTCTCAGCTCCATATAAACAACCCAAGAATACCCGATTATCAAATTCAATTCAATCACATTATCACAATAGCATCTTAATTAGTTTGGTTATAATCCAATTTGTTGTATATCTGATTCACCAAGATTCAAGAAACAATGGCATACCCAATCCAACCTAATCACATAGAGAGGACCTGACATACCAGAGCAGCGATGTGTGGTGGCAAGCAGCAGCGTGCGGTGCAGAGCAGCGACGTGCGGTGTGCGACGCGTGTAGTGGGGCGAGCAGAGACGTTCGGTGGCGAGTAGCGTCGTGCACGTGTGAGAGACATGCGGTGGGGCGAGCAGCGGCATGCGGTGGGGTGAGCAGCAACGTGCGATGGTGAGAGGAAAGAGAGGTGTCTAGAGTCGAGAAAGTGGGGAGAGTCGAGAGGTGTTGAGAGATTTAGCATAATAGGAATTAATAGCATTAGGGTTTAAATTATAAAAAAAAAATATTCAAGCGCCTACTTCTGTTTAATTACAGCCTAATCACTAGGCACCACACTTAATTACCGATTAATCGGCATCGCCTAATGTGTCTGGCCATCACCAAAATTAAGCTTTTAGCTTGGTTTTTCCGCCTAGACGCCCGTTTTTGAACAGTGCTTTCAAGCATTTGTAATAAGTCATCTTAATGCCATGTTTAGTTCGATTTTCTGGACATTTTGTTCTTGAGACCTTTGGTTGTAAACCATTATTCATGCAATAAAATTTCGATGTTCTTAACTTTTGTATTCGATATGTTTATACAAACAGTTAACACTATCCGATTCACATTGACCATTAAATGTCGTTCTAAGTCTCTCAAACGGAGATTAGAAGCTAAACAACATCGTTTTATGCCAAAGGCAAGCAACTATTGAGCGCTGCCCAGGAGCTACCGAGCGCTACACCAAGTTACCGACATGGCTGCCGAGCTGTTATGCACTGTCTGCTGAGCTACCGACAGTTATGTGCCTTCTGTCGACCTAACGTGTCTTCTGCTACTTCTGTATGTTAGCTGTTTCCCATGATTTTTTGCTGATATTGTGTGTCAGTTTTCGTCCATTGTTCCAGTTGTTGCATGTTGTGTGTGGAATGCTAGCACCTATATGCCAGCTGCCGATAGTTGTGTGCTTGTTATGTGCTACACATAAACTGTCGTGCACTATGCATTAGACGTCAAACACTAAGCATCAGCTGCCTAGCACTAAACACAAGGAACCATGCACTGAACACCAATTGTTGTGCACTTGCATCAGAGGCCAAACACCAAGTTAGCTACATAGCACATATCACTAGTGGTCGTGCACATGACACCGATTACCTAGCACTGTGCACCAGTGGTCGAGCTATGTGCAACAGCTACTGAAGCTATATGCACCACATGTCGTGCACTTGACATAAGCTGTCGAACCCCTGCTGCCCCATGCCTTGCACTATGTGTGATAGCGGTTGTGCAGCCACCGAATGTTATCGAGTGCTCGGTGCACCGACATATGTGTGGCTCCTAATGCACTATCGAATGTTTCTCAGTTCTTAGTGCAATAACATATGTGTAGGTGAAATGCGCTGTCGAGTGTTTCCAAGTGCTTACTGCATTGACATACGTGCAAGCTGCAAACCCAGGCAATCAAAAATGAAAACAGTGAATTTGTCATCTTCTGTACAGCAACTTCCGAAGAACTTTATGATCAGATCCGGATGAACTAGAATGCAATCCTTATATCAATAGATAGCCACGTCTGTCTATTTTTCAACGGGTTTCGCGGTTCGTTCATATTCATTATAACGAAGGATTTTTGACTGTTTTAGCGAGCGAAGGTCATGCTGCTAGGAATTCTGCAATGCACACGATTGCATTCGATTGTTGCCTTCAGTTTTAATATGTCTTTTTCTCAAATATCTACCTTGTTTCGGCAGGTATGTCACGTGGAGAGATTGAGTGTCTTGCAGACAGTGGGACTACCCACACTATCTTAAGGAATATGTTGCTTTTTGCGGATCTTATGCCTTGTCAAACTTCTGTGAACACTTTGATCGGCTCATCCCCCATTATTCAAGGGCACGGACCAGCTAGATTCATGCTACCAAATGGGACCTTGATCATTTTTTTTGATACCTTGTATGCTCCTAAAGGCCTTCGAACACTACTGAGTTTCAAAGACATATGTGCCAATAGTTTCTACTTGGAGACGCATTGTGAGAATGGACTTGATTTCCTCTGTATAACTTCCAATGAGTACGGCTCTACGCGCATCTTAAAAAAGCTTATGAGTCAATCTAGTGATTTGTACCTCACCACCATAAGGGTTATTGAATCTTATGCAGTCGCCAAACATGATTACTGGGACCATGACTCGTACAAGTTGTGGCATGACCGTCTCGGTCACCCGAAAGAGATATGATGATAAGGATTCTACGTAACTCGTATGGACATCCTTTCTTCCGAACAAAATGAAAAGGTTGGGAAACGTCCTCCCCAAAGAGTGTAGAGATGTCGTGGTCACCAAAGAGAGCTCCCGGCTGACACTTGTGTCGCCCGAGGACAACTTTGTCGGTCCTCACTCGGCTATGAGGCCCCGGACCACACCTGATGCGTCAATGACACTTTCTGATGCTCATAAGTCCCTTTGTAAGGCTTGTATAATGGCTAAGTTAGTGGCCAGGCCCTCTTATACCAAAGGAAACACAATGAACATCTCATTCTTCTTGCGTATCTAAGGTGATATATGTGGACCCATCCATCCAGAATGTGGACTGTTTAGATACTTTATGGTTCTGGTGGATGCATCGACACGCTGGTCGCATGGTTGTTCATAAGGAATGATGTCTTCCCCAAACTCCTAGCACAGATTATTAAACTGCGGGCTAACCACCTTGATCATCCAATCAAGTCGATTCAGATGGACAATGCTGGTGAGTTCACGTCAAAGACTTTTGATGAGTATTGCATGTCGGTTGGGATATAGATTCAGTATTCCGTCCCACACGTGCACACACAAAATGGTTTGGTTGAAGCTATGATAAAAAGGCTTCAGTTGATAACTAGAGCACTGATCATGGGCTCAAAGCTTCCTATTGTGTCTTGGGGTTATGTTATATTACATGCAGCCGTGTTAGTTCATTTCTGACATTTCGCACTTATGCATATTCGGTTATGGAGTGTATGTGCCTATTACGTCACAACTGCGTAAGAAAATGGGTCTGCAATGACGTTTGTGTATCTATGTTAGCTATGATTCCCTAACTATCATTAGATACCTAGAGCTTTTGGCAGGTTATCTCATTAAGGCCCGATTCGCTGATTGTCACTTTGATGGGGTCGTCTTCCCGCCGTTAGGGGAGATGAGAGCATGCATGCTCTGCGTGAACGACATGAATTAGCGTGGTCGATTCTAACGTTTGCTCATTATGATCCCCGCACCTCTAATGTTGATGAAAGTGAAGCGAATCCTTGAGCTCTAGCAAGTGGCGGATTCGACGTCCGACTCATTTGCTGAGATTGCTAAAGTCACGAGATTAGACATACCGGCTGCTAATGTCCCTACAAGGCTAGAAGTCTCGAAGATGGGCATGATCACCTCGGGTCCGGGCACTGTTGCCCACGGTACGGGCACTGCTGACCCTAGTGGACGGGTGGAGACCGTGGCTTCTCAAAGGAAAAGTGGGAGGCCGCTTGGTTCGAAAAATGTGCAACCCAGGAAGAAAAGGGCTCATATGGCATAATCAAATCTCTTACTCATCGATACTGAGAATCCTTCTTACGAGATTATCTATGATTACACCTATGTCCTAAAAATGATGTCGGCGTGCTTGGGGGACACCCCGGAACCCGCGTCGTTAATCGAGAACATAGAGATCTCGATGTGTTATGAGAACACAGTTGAATTGTTGGACCGATCATACATGCATATCGATGATGTATTTGCTTATGTCGTGGCTCTAGAAATTATTGAGCACGATAATATCGAACCATGTTCCGTCCGTGAATGTGAACGTAGAGCAGATTAGTCTAAATGGAAAGTTGTTATCCAAGAGGAATTGAATTTCCCAACAAAGCGACACGTGTTTGGACCGGTTATGCTAACGCCGCCAAGTGTAAAGCCTGTGGGACATAAATGGGCCTTTATTAGAAAGAGTAATGAGAAGAACAAGATACTAGGTATAAAGCTCGGCTTATGACACAAGATTTCTCACAATACCCTAGAAAAGACTACGAGGACACATATTATCCCGTAACAGACATAATCACTTTCCGCTACCTTGTCAGTTTGGTAGTATTAGAAAAACTAGACATGCAGCTCATGAACGTGGTTACAACATATCTCTATGGGGATCTTGATTCAAAGATATATATGAAATTGCCTGGGGTTTCCAGGTGCTTAAGTCAAGTGACTCTAAGCCACGGAGTGCGTATTGCATTAAGTTGCAACGCTCACTATACAGATTGAAACAATCCGGGCGGATGTGGTATACCCGCCTTAATGACTACTTGATTAGGAATGGTTATAAGAACAATGAATTGTGTCCTTGCGTGTTCATAAAGAAAATGAGTTCCGGATTTGCGATAGTTACCGTTTATGTGGATGATATGAATATCATTAGGACTCTTGATGAGATCAATGAGACTGCGGCACATCTGATATCCGAGTTTGAGATGAAGGACTTGGGGAAGACTCGATTTTGCCTAGGCATTGAGCTAGAGCACTGAGCCTCTAGAGTCTTGATATACCAGAGTGCATGTGTTCATAAGATGCTCGGGCGCTTCGATGTGGATAAAATGCATCCAGTTAGCACCCACATGGTATTCCGGAGTTTGGATGCTAAGAAAGATATATTCCGTCTTAAAGAGGATGGCGAGGATGTACTTGGAGCCTAGGTACCATATCTTAGTGCAATCGGCGCGCTACTATATTTGGCTCAGTGCACTCAGTCAGACATTGCTTTCTTAGTGAACTTGTTAGCTAGACATAGCTCTGCGCCAACGCAACGTCATTGGACCAATGTCAAGAACATATTTCGATACCTTAAAGGGTCAATGGACTTGGGCTTGTTCTTTTCATATAAAGATTCAAGATGGACTACAAATGAGTGCAGTGTTCCTAAGAATCTAGGCGTTGGTCAACTAAGGAACCAAGCTACTGGGTACGATGCACATAGATGCCATGCGCTGCACACAGCTGCCGAGAGCTGTGTGCACGCTGCTGGGCGCTGTGTTGCCCCTGTCGAGCACCAACAGCTGCCGGCAGTGCACTAGGTGCCTAAAGCCTAGTGCTGCATGCTGCATGCGAAGCGGTGCACGCTGCCTATTAGGTGATGTCTGATGCATGTCGAGCGGTGCACGCTTGCTGGGTAGTTAACTGATCCACATAAAGGGCGCTCTTAAACTGGTTATGTCTTCACCATTGGGAATACAACCATATCATGGAGGTCCACTAAACAGACCTTAGTGGCAACATCCTCTAACCATGCAGAGATTATAGCGCTACATGAAGTTGTTCGCGAATGTGTTTGGCTCAGATCAGTTATCGAACACATTAGAGGGACCAGTGGATTGAGCTCCACCATAGACAAGACGATTTGTATCTATGAAGACAATGCCGCATGTATTGAACAAATGAGGCAAGGCTATATCAAAGGTGATCATACAAAGCACATCTCACCAAAGTTCTTCTATAATCAGCAACAACAAGCCCTCATCAACATCCAAGTTAATTAAGTGAGCTTAGAGGAAAACGTAGCAGACTTGTTTACTAAAGCTCTGCTTAAGTCTACTCTCGAGAAGCATGTGAAGAGCATTGGAATGCGAAGACTATCGAGCTTCTCCGATGGAGCTACTGATCAGGGGAAGCCACGCTCTCGATCGAGAAGCATGGTGTGTTGTACTCTTTTTCCTTCAACCAAGGTTGTTTTTTCCCACATGGTTTTTGTTACTTGGCAAGGTTTTAACGAGACAATATTGTAAGCACCATACGACATATCGACGCACGGCACAAAGAAGAGTGTTGTAGAAAATATGACATGTGCGTGTGTGCACTTGGTCTTATACCGTGTATATGGGCTTAGCCCATGGTTCTTATGTGTGTGTCTTAGTTGTAATAGGTTTACATTATGAACTTAACTCAATCCTTAAAGGATTGACCCATTGTATTTGAGTGTGTCTTTATATAAAGAGCTTCTCCCTATTCATAAGAAGATTGATCTCATTCATCTCCATATTATTCTACAAGATTCCAATTATACATAAATTTGTGTTAATAAGGCAAACAATGGATTATTTGATAATTACACAGGGTTTTTAACATTAAAGGATGATCGGCCATTACACAAACTGTTTTTTATCACAAATTCATATCTTCACTGTTTAATATGTAATTCTATACGAGTAGATAATTTCTACAAAATTTTTATCAAAATTGATGATAACTAAGTTGCTCAAAACTGCAATTTTCATGAACAGTTCAAATTCGGCAGATTTGATCCGTTTATTGATTTAAGTTAGTTTTAAACCTTAACGATCACAAGTATGACTGAAAATTTACATAAATAATCTACTTATATATCTAAATGTTGAATGGTGAAGATGTTGAAATATAATTAAAAAGTTAGTGTAATCTCTGATCATTTATAAATGTAAAAAAAATCCTTTATTGGAAATGGGCTGATTATACTTAACAAGTATTTTTATGACGATATAAGGTTATTGGTTCGAACTTCAGCTTATAAAAACAATCATCTTTTGTAATAATACCACACCTAAGTTACTCTCGAAGCCCCGAAATGATACCTCACCTGTTCACATGGTATGATAAAGTTGGTCTAGATGTTATGTATGAAACCTCCATATTTTCAGAGTTCAAGCATCAACTTCCTCTAGTTTATGACCAACAGGTTGGATGAACCTTGAAATTCGTGTCTGCGAGGGAAGATAGAGAAACCTCACTCCCAAGTTACTCTCACCCCTGAAATGTAGATCACATGATATAGTTGGTCAAGCTCCTTTCGCATGAAACCTCTATGTTTAGAGTTCGAGCGAGTCCCAACTCCACTAGTTAGTTTGTGGCCAATAGGTTATAAAAACATCTCCAGCAGTTTTCTTATTTTTTTGATTTTGTCAAATTTAGAGAATATTGAGTGTTTTTAGGTCCAACAGCTTCTCTATCTCATTTCCTAAAATGAGGAAGGAGAAGAAAAATGAGCATTGCTTTCCCAAATTTGCAGCAAAGCTTTCATTCTCTAAAATTTAATTATTCACAGACTCCAACAAATCTTTTTTACAAAAATAGAATATTTTATTAATTATTTTTTTGTTATAATAAAATATATAATCTCCTTTGGTCATAATTAATTATGATGTACCATATTTTATTGTTCTAATAAATGTCCAGAAACTGTTAGAATTAGAGTATAATATTTTTTTAAAAAAATTAATTTTTACTTCTTTATTTTAAAAAATTTTAAAAATTAAAGAAACCTTTACTACTTGCAATTTCAGTTTCACTGAGGAAAAAATAAAATAAAAATAATTGCCAAACTGTACATATAAACCCCTTAACCCTAAAATTTACACCTCCCGAAGTCTATTTTGCCGCGCCTAAACCTTAAACCCTCATCGCCAAACCTCACCGGCGCCGCCTCATCTCCAAAAAACCACCGACACCCCAATGGCCTCCGACGAAGCAAACGGCGAGGTGAAGACCTTCAAGAGCTTGGGCCTCTGCGACAAACTGGTCGAGGCAGTAGCCAAGCTGAACTGGGAAAACCCTACTCCTATTCAAGTCCAAGCAATCCCTCATGCCCTAGAAGGTACCCCCAATCTCTTGGCCTTCATTTTCGTCTAAAGTTTCAATCTATATCGATTTTCGTTTTTGAATTTTTCAATTCAAGTATTGATTTTTTTGTGGGTGTTGAATTTTGGTGGTAAAGGAAAGGACTTGATTGGACTTGCCCAAACCGGGTCGGGTAAGACCGCAGCTTTCGCTCTTCCGATATTGCAAGCTCTGATTGATAATCCCCATGCATTTTTCGCTTGCGTTTTGGCCCCAACTAGGTATTGTACTTGGCTCAAAGATGCTCATTATGCCTATTTTTATTTTTAATTATTTTTGTTGGGAATAATGTGACTTGTGTGAACTGCAGGGAGCTTGCGATTCAGATTTCGGAGCAGTTTGAAGCTTTGGGGTATGAGTTTGGTGCCAAGTCTGCAGTGGTGAGCATTTTCGTGTGTTATAGTGTGCTAGCTTTGGATTGTGTGTGCTTTGCGAGTATATGTATTGGTAGAATAGAATGGATGTACCTTTGTAGATGTATATGCAACTTGATTTAGCTTTGTGTTAAGTATCTAACCTTGTTCGTGTTATAAACTTATAATGCTTTTCTGATGCAAGCAATCATCTGCTAGTGTGTGTCTAGTCTCTAGTTTGTGGCACTCGGGTGGTTCATTAGTGAATTTTTCTAATTTTGTAGTTCACCAGGAAATGAAACCAAATTGTACGCATAACTTTGAACATTAAGACTAGTTGTATGCATGATGGTATTTGGTTGAGTGTGTGGTCTTGTTGGGTTATGAAGGTACAATTTACAGACTAATAATTTTATGTTAGCTATTTGTGGTTGTTTTGTATGGTTCAAGCTCAATCCTGTAGCATTTTCTTATGTACTACAAATAGTTTGGAATAATTTAGAGTCTGTATGTTTTGGTGCTTTATGTTAGATCTGTAGAAGGCATGATAACCTTATCAGTTCTAAAAGCTGTAGAAGTTAACCTAGTGATATAGTTGCTTAACATCTTTACCTAATCCTTTCAGCTTGTCGGAGGAGTGGACATGGTCCAACAGACTGTTATGCTTGCAAAGCAGCCACACATTATTGTAAGTTTTTTCATTTCTAGGATGGCGGGCTTGATTGCCTTAACATCTGTACTTTCTTTTACTTGGATACCTGGGATTTTTAGAGTCTTGGTTTGTTGAGAGTTGGGCACCACACCTGATGAAGTTAAAGTTTAATGAAGTCTGGTTTCATGTTGTTCTTACATTATCCTGTGAAGACTTTAAATAAATTTTCAAATGATAATATTTCTTGACAGAAAGCAGAAATTTAGTTTGTTTAGATCAGTGGGTATTTATGCGCCAACATAAGAATATCCGTAAAGGTTGTAGAAATTTCAACAAGTTTTTGTATGAATATGTTAGGTACTTATAGTTATTTCTACTGTTCTATTCCTTGAAGGTTGCTACACCTGGACGACTCATGGATCATGTATCGAACACAAAAGGATTTTCTCTTCGCGCATTGAAGTATTTGGTATGATCTCATTGATCTGATGGTTTTCACTTTTCTGTTATATGTGCAGTTGCTACATAAGATTGAATAGTAGTATGAGCATTTTCAATCTAGACAGCTAAACCATAGGAACATTGTTAAAAGAAGAAAGTAAGGTACCAAAAGGCGAATGAAGACTGACTAAAGAAAATATGAGGATCGTATTAGAAGATTATAATTGATAATCTTCAACAAATGTATATATTTTCCTATTATTGTATTCTACATGCTTTATGTCATTATAATAGTCTGTTTTCATTTGGCCAGACTATATATTGCATCTTCTTTTCCATCCATTTGAACAGCGACCTTACTTGGATTGCCCTAAATCGAGTTGTTCTTGATTCTCTTATGACCTCCGATGTCATATCTCAGACTTGTCTGGAAATGATAAAATAATAAGAAAACTTTAACTTGCAATTGAGCAGGTTTTAGACGAGGCGGACAGATTGCTTAATGAGGATTTTGAAAAGACACTCGATGACATTCTGAAAGTCATTCCTCGTGAACGGAGAACATATTTGTTTTCTGCTACCATGACTAAAAAGGTATGGTTTAGTGGTCTCAATGCATCTACAGTTGTGTCTATTAGTTTCTTTAGTGCTATAAGTTGATTGGACATTTACCATCCTTTAAACAGTTATATTTTGAACAGATTTTTATTCTACTCATTTCACTCAAAAGCATTTGACTAGCTACTGCATGAGTTAAAAGATTTGTTTTGTAAAATTGCAGGTCAAGAAGCTGCAAAGGGCTTGTCTAAGGAATCCTGTGAAGGTATGATGAGAACTTACACCATATTCATTCTTAACAAACTTGTCTTAAATTGTAAGTTTGTAACAACCTAATTCTTGACTTATCTCAGATTGAAGTGACATCTAAATATTCTACAGTTGACACACTAAAGCAGCAGTATCTTTTTAAACCAGCCCAGCACAAGGTTCTTTCGCTTTTTCTATCCTTATTTTTTTAGTATTTTCAATCCTTTATGTAATGCCTGTACTCATTTAGACGTCTTTTGCAAACTATGTTCTTAACTAAAGTATGGTGTGGATCAGCATGCTGCTTATAATTTCTCTTAAGAATACAGTGAAATGAATATTACTATTCACAACACTGGGAAAAAAATCTTGACGAACAGTCTGATTCGGACTAGGCAAATCTTTGTTATATCTTAGGGCATTGGACTGTTGAACTGTTTAAGGAAAGCTGTTTCAGTTTCTTTAGTGGATGTATCTAAAGTTCTATCTCATGTAACTTGTCTCCCTTCCCTATTTTACATTAGCTTTTGTGAATGGGCATGGAAGACTGTTTCAGTTTCTTTATGTATGTCTGTCCTAAAACGTTATATTCATACAGATGTCAAGAACTTGTGAATTTTCCTTTAGCAATTATAGCTACCAAGGTCAGTTAAATATCTGATGAATATCCTGAAGTGATGGTTAGATCTGAAGTCTATGTGCTTAAGGAGTAGAAAGGAATGAGTGACTATTGTAATCAGCCATGCAATGATGGTTGTAGGTAGCAATGGTGGCACAAAGATGGACTAATATCAAGCATTATCGATCATTTGAAATAAATTGTGCACTGCAAATAAGAGGTGTCTATGGTTGCAAAATCTGACGTAAAGTTGTAATGCTACATATAGATGTGGCTTGTTGTTTTACTTTGTGCATGGAGTTCCTGCTGTTTTGTTGTTCAATGTCCAGTTCTTTGGATATATAGACTCAACTTCACAACTTTTGTACCTTACAGGACTGTTATCTCGTATATATTCTGACCGAGAAGTCTCAATGTACAACTATGGTTTTTACTCGTACATGTGATGCAACAAACCTATTGGCTTCGATGCTTCGAAATCTTGGCATAAGAGCCACCCCTATTAGTGGTCATATGAGTCAGGTATGTCAAACTTAATTAACACTTGTTAATGTTTACTCATTTGAAGAATATTCAGTGGGCTGTCATTATGGAAATTATCTGACCTTGTTTGTGTCATCCTTCTGGCAGTCAAAAAGACTTGGTGCCTTAAATATGTTTAAAGCTGGACAGTGTAATGTGCTTATCTGCACTGATGTGGCAAGCAGAGGATTAGATATCCCATCAGTGGATATGGTGATCAATTATGATATTCCCTCAAATTCTAAGGTGAGGCTTTCTATTTGCTAATGTAGTGTAGACTGGTTGTTTGCCATTTGTGTTCTTAATAATATGTATGCTATTTAGTTAGGAGTTGATGCTGTTCAAAACAACTTTACAGTGTACTTTGAAGCTGGATTCTATAGCATTTTACTTCATAGGAAGATCATGCTTCACATATATTACAACACTAAGGTCTTCCTAGCGTCTGTAGTTGTGGTATAACTGAGTGCAGTTTTTGTTGCACTCAAATAAAGCTTTAAAAACTTATCACCAGCATGTGACCTTTCCCCAATATACCATGGATCGTACTTGTGGAATTGCTTGATCTTCTTTCCAACTTTATTGAAGACCTGGTATTCTAAGCCTTTTCCATGTTATAATGAGTTCAAATTTCATGCTTCATCAACAATTTAGGTAGTTTAAAGGAAAATTGTTAGTAGAAAAAAAATACTGTTTAGTACTCGTATCAACTAGTTAATGTGGCCTGATTTTCTAACTACAAGAGTCTCAGGATTATATTCATCGAGTGGGAAGAACTGCTCGTGCTGGACGGTCTGGGGTTGCAATCTCGCTAGTCAATCAGTACGAGTTGGAGTGGTATATACAGATAGAGAAGCTTATCGGTAGGATCCTGTTTCTTTGTATGTTCTGTCACTTCTGTGTAACACTAAAGGAGAGTATTGAAAGCTTACGTTTTGTTAACTTTAGGCAAGAAGTTACCTGAATTTCCTGCTGAAGACGTGGAGGTCCTTCAGTTTTTAGAACGTGTCACAGAGGCCAAAAGATTGGCTGCCTCGGTAATTTTCCTGATATCCTTAGCTGTTATTTTCGATGATCCTCTCTGTTAGAGGTTACCCCAGTGGTCATTGGGTGCATCTTTTCTCGGTTGTGATTTATTCCTGAATTATTAGTCAGGTTTTTGTTGGTTGATGTGATCTACGTTTGGTTTTTCAGAAATTAAAAGAAAAAGAAAGGGGAAGCAAAAAGAGGAAGGGGGGAGGAAATGAAGGTGACGACGATGTGGACATGGAAAAGTTTTTAGGTCAAAAGGACGGCAAGTCCAAAAAATTCCGAAAGAGATGATGTTGCTTCCCAGCTTTACCAAATTTTGACAAAATGGAATTTCATTTCTGTAAACCATCTTACATTTGTGTATCTGAAGTACAATGATTATCATTTTGCAGACGAGTAAATGACTAGTTTTTCAGTTGTGGTTTCCCTTAGTTTGGTTTCACCAGGGACAAATTCTTGTTCTCCTCTTCATAGTATTTGTTCTCCATATCAATAATACCAA
The DNA here is from genome assembly GCA_951800085.1 of Comarum palustre. Classification (NCBI taxonomy): domain Eukaryota; kingdom Viridiplantae; phylum Streptophyta; class Magnoliopsida; order Rosales; family Rosaceae; genus Comarum; species Comarum palustre. Next base: position 19,137,076 of record OX637582.1, read on the forward strand.
AACTACCTGAACGTCCAAGTTATGCTTCCTCTTGAATTGCTTGATGCAATAGTTGGTGAACTATTGCGTCGAGCAATTCAAGAGGAAGCACAATTTGGACGTGTTAGGGGAATTCGATAGCTCTTAGGAGATTGAGAAGGTAAAGAGGAGGCTATCATTCACAATTTCACATCTTCAGTTGACATCGACATTGACTCGTCACAATTGAACAATTTAACATGGAGGCAGTGAAGAAGTATATAGGCGATGCATGCGTGGAAGCAAGCAGTGTGGATGTTCTTGCTGGTGGCTCTTCTAGAAATCCTAAGGTGCAAGGGCTATTGCAGGATGTGTTCAAAGGGAAGGTAACTGTGCAATGGCATCTTGTGTACGACAGTCATACGGTCACGAAGAGACCCACTTTCCAAGTTTCCATATTCTCGTCGACAACCTGCTCTAACTGAGTTCTATAGCAGACGAAATTTTCACCGATGAATTTGCTCGATGTATTTCCAGCAGCTCCCGCCAGTCAGCGAGTTCGAACTTGTCTACAGGCCAAAAGAGGTTTTGGCACTGGAAAGATGAGAACTGTATAATAGTTAAGACTAATTTTCAATTTCATGTGAAGTGTCCATCTTGTTAAAGACCAACTTTGAATAGAGTAGCTTGACATCCATTCAAACCCCAACAAATAGCTAAGCTTGACAGTGATCTCTTTCCCTCTAGTACACTAATTTCATTCTCTACTTCTCATGGAGAAAATTATGCCTATACAACTACAGACGTCTCAATGGAAGCCCTAAGTGAATATCCGAAGCCCTACACTAATAAACTACAAAAAAATTATAATACAATATAAATTTCCCTGATCCTGGAGCCTTCAGAGCACTGCGCAGTTCCATCATCCCTCTGACAGAAACCAAATCCCCAAATGGATCTGCCACTAGGTTGACAGGCCCAAATATGATCAGCATTCAACCCACCGTAAATGCTTCATGAGATCCACCCTTGCACGAACTTGCGTCGTTACGGCCATCGGGTCTACCTTACACGATGCCATCAAATTCATCACATTCTGGCAACAATGAACAGTCATCAAGACCTGAAAGTAATCCAGGAACATATTCATGTGGGAGGACTCCAAAGCTTTCTTCAAATGAAGACTCCACCACCTGAGAATAGGAATTGCTTTCCAGATCACCAGTTTCAATATCCTCATTGACAGGTAGGTTCAGGTCAAACCGTGGACTGGGATTCAGGGGTGCAGCTATTGAGAAAGGTGGAAACCCCTGCTCAGCCATAAATTGCCGCATCTCACTATGCTCAACTACATTTTTCCGAAACTTTGATTTTGAAGGTCTATCCGGATCGGAGAAAACAAGCTTGTGCTTTCCTGAGGATGGTAACTTTAACATTGTTCGAGACCTGACATCATATGTGGGAAATGTCGATGAAGCCCATCCCATGTTATCTTCATGACAAGCTGTTGTTGCATTCCTGTACAAAGGACATTATATTAGCATAATACTAAGGCATTGTGTTAAAAGGTAACGAGCATTATACTTGCTAAGCTGAGACGCAATTCTTAAACAAAATCTACATGACAAATGAGTTTGCACGCAGCAAGGCAAGTGCTTGAATTCACTAGTCATAAATTTGTGGTCCAGGAGAAATTGTATTCATGATTGCATCTAAATACATTTTTACTTTGCACAGCCGCTATGACAGCAAGTGTTCCAAATTTTTTGTTACAGGACTCATTACCTGAAACGATTCTCAGCCACATTTGCATCCTTGGTGCTTTTGCAATAGTCATTACAGGAATCTCTGAGAAGATTCGGTTCCATTGCCATGTTTTCTGGTGGACGGCCTGAACCAGATATTGACAAATTGATAACAGATGGAAATGGATCCATAGAGGCATTTGTTTGAGCCTGAAACTCCAGAATTATATCCAACTGTTCAGCATCGGTTGACGATTTTTTCCTAGGGTTGGGGGAAAAGACATTCTCGTCCTCTTGCCTGCTGCTGGCATCATTAAGTGCAGCTGCCACCAACCTGGCACCCTGTCCAAAATTGGTAAATTTCATGGTTGCTGGGTTTTCCTTCACTGAAGTCCAAGAAATTTGGTTGGAAGATTTGAAAACAATTCCACCAAAATATACACCATTCCCAGACGAGGGAAGATTTTGTCTGCCATCTTTTTGAGATGCCATCTTCCAGACAGAGGACAGCAGGGCAACAAAGTGTCTCTGAATCAAAAATTCTGTATTGGGCTGCTCCGCGGCAACATTTAATAACATTCGAATATTTTCCTGACACATAAGAAAGATGATAATTCACAACTTCCATCAGACTATATACAAAAGTTAAGCATGACTATGAAGACAACAAAACATCATATGTATAATTTAGCAAGTGCAAAAGAAAACTAACATGTACCTCTGTTACCCTTAAGAGAGCTTTTCCAGATCCTAAACTGTTGAACTTTTCAGAATTAGGATTTTCCGGTGCACATAAAACATATCTTTGGATAAGTTCCCTAAACCTCTCGCAGCAATGAATTGGATGGCGATATCTCCCCCTATAAAACCCACCAGCAGTCATACCATACAGTGTCTCACTCACTAAGCTCCAACGAGGGCCATACTCATGTACCACAGCACATAAAATTGCATCCTCCTGTGATAACCAAAAGTCAGGTGATGGAATACAATCTCTAGACCATATGTTCCCCTTCTTTAGCTTCTCTGGTTTTATCATTAGAACTCGCTTTACAGGCATCGCAGTGATGGATATTTTGCCTCCCATTTTGGTTCTGCTAATCGGTTTATGCTCAAATTCAACCAAACTATCACATGGTTTATGCTCTGAAGGTTCAACATGGTGCAGAGAGGAGACACTAGTTTCAAACTCTGGAGTGCAGATTTCCAGATGAGACTTCTTCAGTTTCTTAGACTTCTTTGAAATCTTTTCTTCACCTGCTGGTTTAGAAGCAGCCTTCTTACGTTTTTTCTGCACACTTGGAGGTGATTCAATATCCGAATACGAAGGGACATCATTAGATAGATAATCTTCATCTATATACATAGGTTCCATTTGCAGCTCTTTAACAGGATCCAGTTCAGAAGCTAAAGACCGTTTCTTCAGAGATTTGAATTTTGCCTTCTTCGATTTCTTCTTTTTCTTGGGTTTAGGATCACTTGGCATCCCATACCTGCCACCAAGAACATAGGATAACAAATGATTATTTAGCTAAAAGAAAATTCCAATCTTGTAAGGAATTACCACCAAGTACTATGAAATAAGAAGGCTTGTATTTGTTCATTTTAATAGTTGGACAATCACAGAATTTGTATCTGTGCAAATGTTGTCCAGGACATCTTTACAGATGCAGGCATTACTGTATACAAGCTTTTTCTGGCACAAAGAAAAAGGCCATTGAATGGGAAGAGTATACAAGTTAACAGCTTACCTCAGAGAATCAAGGTTTTCATCTGCTTCATCTTCCTTCACCTTGGCTTCATATTCCAGTTCCTCCATCAACTGTTGCAAGTTCCACAAACAAGCATATGGATTATTGCATGGTAAGAAGCTGAAGTCTAATCTATATAAATGTTGAGACTATCCACTGACCTGGTGTTGAGTCAAGGCTTCAACCTGCTGACGATATGCCTCAGTTGCAAACTCAGCATCCCATGCTACGGAAAAACACACAAGTTTAGTCTAATGTTGCAACATGCCCTTGTAATAAATTCTAAAGGATCTTACATTCCAACATGAGTACCATAACACACACATTTAAAGTATTGGTTTACAGATACTGAAGCAATATCACTAAATGCTTAACTGTACAGATAACTGAACAAAAGAGAGCTTTAATAAATTGGCATCTGATCAAAGAAGCTGTTGGGAGGAAGGAAACTTTTTTTTTTCAACTATTATAAGAGCACATGGAACGAGTTGACATTAAAACATACAGAAGTTGTCTAAATCTGCAAATTGGGGTCCTAATACATATTAGACGAGCTAAGGTCATGATATGCGACCAAAATAACGTAAGAGCACCAATTCCAAAAAAAAGGTACTTACTTTCATATACAAGAGGTTCTTCATCTTCATCAATCTCAGCTTCCATTTCCTCCTTGTATTTTTCTATGCGATCCAATTCCCACTCCCTCTCCTCAAATCTAACTTGAGATTCTACTGCTGTCTTGTCTACTATCGGGTCCCACAATTCTAGAAAACGAATCGCATAATGATCTATTGGACGTAACTGATTCTCAAAGGATGAGATCTCTTGTCCCGCGGCAGCAGCAGCTGCAGCCATCTGTATGACATCAGCCATCATGTCTGCATCATCTTCCCTACAAGCAACAGTGAGACTACTTTCTTCATTAGGATCGCTCCCACTCAACACCACTCCGTTATCTTTGATTGAAGACATCATCAAAGCCCCCTGATCTATAGGTTCATCAACCTTCATGTCGTCCTCATTCACTAATTCATCATCTTCCAATCTCACAATGGCTTCTTCAGTAAATTCTTGGTTGTCCACAGCTTCTTCCTGCTCAACTTTCTTTAATGCCATATAATCTGCTTCATCTTCTGCATGCTTTAGTGCAGCTTCCAGGTCCACATTAGATAGAGAAACTTCAGTTGCGTTGTGATTTTTGTCCTTTTGCAAATTCTTAACAGGAAGGGCTCTATGACCAGAAAAAAGCTCCACAGGATCAAGCTTTTTGAAGAACTCAGTGTTGTAGTCCCCACTTTGTATAACAAGATTGTCAAGAGTCCGCTTCTGATTTGCTTTCTTCAAAATGTTTTCTTCAATGGTGCTCTCACTGATCAATCGATAAATATGAACTTCTCGTGTCTGTCCAATACGGTGGCAACGATCTTGAGCCTGTTGGTCCATAGCAGGATTCCAGTCACTATCATAAAAGATAACTGTATCTGCCCCAACCAGGTTGATACCAACACCTCCACTACGAGTTGACAATATGAAAAGGAAAAACTTTGGGTTTGTGTTAAACCGCTGCATTAACGTCTGTCTCTCCTCCGGTAGAGTGGATCCATCTAAACGCATGTACGTGTAACCATATAGATTGATGAAAGCCTCCAAGACGTCAAGCATCTTTGTCATCTGAGTGAATATCAAAGCTCTGTGACCTTCTGACTTCAATTTCCTAAGCAAAACTGCAAGCTGCTGCAACTTACCACAGTCAAACTGTATTAGTCGCCTATCAGGGAAATATACTTGCCTGCGGACAATTGCAGGTCTAAATGGTGACAGAAGTGGCGACAGAACTGCAGAACATTTCTGCTTATAAGTTGGTTGCAGGAACACAGAACTTTCGGATTTACTGGACCAACATACAGGTGGGGCGGCTCGTGCAGCAGGGATTGCAAAGACAAAGCTTTCAACCAGGTCAATTGTTTTCTGGAATCGTTCTACTGGTGAAAGAACTATATCAGCAAGCTTTGAGGAGTACATACAAGACACAGGGTTAGCCTTGCAATGAGCAACTTCAAGAACAGGATGTCTAACTGTAACAAGATCCCTCAGACCTGTTGAATATATAGGTTTTCTATCACACCTCAAGGAATTCCACCAAGCAACTGCTGCAGCATGTTCTTTTGCTTGCCTTAGTCTATCCTCCATAAGCGCCCTTTGGATGTCTTCAAAAATATTCATACCATGCATCTTCTTATGATGTTTATGATGTTTAAATCCACCAATATCTTCAAGATGAATCAAGTCAACACGGTCTTTGATTAAACTGGATGGTGTAGCAAGAGCCTTAACTTCATCGCTCTCCCAAGAAGTCATGGTAAAATCTAGATGAGTAAATACACACCCCAACCCCTTAAGGTCTACCACAGAAAATGGTCCAGGAGATAGTATTGAACATATTGAAGAACTCAGTTGCATGTTAATACCATTCATATCAAAGGAACTGACAATTGGACGACCCTCAAACAAGTCAGGATGATTGCACACTTTACGAAGTTGCATTATTATACTTATCATTCCAAAAAAATTGGTACTGGCCAGAGTTGCTTGTGTTTCCGAGCTAGCAATAAAGTCTTCATACAAGTTGCGTTGCCTCCTGGATAGTCTACAGTAGATGACATGCTCATGCTTCATAGGCAGTTGTTTCTCCACATCTCGTTTCAAACGGCGGAGAATGAATGGGCGGAGGACATTATGTAAACGATCAAGAACTTCTTTATTTACTTTTTCTTGCCCTTCAACCATCCCAGATATTGGATTACTAAACCAATCCTTGAACTCTTGATGAGACTGAAATATGTGGGGCATCAAGAAATGCATTAGAGACCAAAGTTCCATGAGATCATTCTGTAGAGGAGTACCGGTTAACAAAATGCGTCGTTTGGAATTGAAGTTCAAAAGTGTTTGCCATCTCTGCGACTTCCAGTTTTTAATCAGATGGGCTTCATCTAAAATCAAGTATTTCCATTTCTTACGCTTGAAGACTTTTGAATCTTGTATAACCAGTCTGTACGTTGTTATGCAGACATGAAATGAGTTTTGTTTCAGCCAGCCTTGCCTCTTCAATTTGCGCTCTTTTGCACTTCCAAAATAAGTCAGGATTTTGAAAGCGGGGCACCACTTTAGAAACTCAGTCTCCCAATTGAGCATTACACTGGTTGGGACCACAATAAGATGAGGACCCCATATGCCCTTTTCACATGCTAGATGTGCAAGCAAAGCTATTGTCATGATTGTCTTCCCTAACCCCATTTCGTCGGCTAGAATCCCATTCAGCCTTTTCTCATACATCGTTACAAGCCAATCCAAACCAATATGTTGATACTCACGAAGAGGAAACTTTAGAAGAAAAGGGAACTTTGTACGGACTTTTGTTGTGGAGAATGTGTTTCCAGTTGGCTGTGCTGATCTTGCAGCCGCAGCTGCATCCTCAATTCTGTTCTCACTATCACTTCCTCCTTCTGAAGCCCTACGTTCTTCAGTTGGAGAATCAAGAGCTGGCTGCTGTTCACCAGAATCAACATCTTCATTGATAGAAACATGTTGCGTCACTTGTGAATCTTCTGGAGATGGAGAATCCATAAATCCCTCTGATAAAGCAGAATCATATTCAGATTCCTCGTCTTCAACTTCATCACTGTTCAAATCCTGAAAACAGGTTGATGAATGAACAAAATCAAATGTGATGTGAACAACTAACCAATAAGCAGAAGTATATAGCAAAACCATACCTTTTTATACCTTGCACGCAATTCCTCTAACGGTATTTCACTCTCCTTCTGCAGTAATGCAATCTGACACAGCAGGACACCATAGGAAAGATCAGCAACATCGCAAAGTATAAGCTGAATTTTTTTTACCAATATTCCTAAGAGTAAAAACTAAAATGGTACCTGAACTATCGTGAAAGGTACTTTTTGGTACCTATGAATTTTTATTTGCCTGAAATGGTACCTGAACTAATGCACTGTTACCAAATATGGTACCTGCCCTTAGTTTTCTGTTAAACCGATGATGTGACACTTATTTAGAGGAGCAAAATAGTTTATATAATAAAATAATAGATTTGTTTTCTCCAAATTATTACAACTTTCTTATTTTACCTCTAAAATATATTCAGACAAACCCACCAAATTGTACAACGCTTCCAATGAGGGATAATTTATGAAAAATAAAAATAAGCATATTTTTAGTTTATATACCCATCTTCACTTAAATACTTACATATTTTTCATAAACATTTTTTTGTTTTTGTTTGTATTAAAATAAGCTACAACTCAAGTACTAAAGTTAATATTAGAACAGAAGTTTTTTTATTGGAAAAACAAAAGTATATTAGTAATAAAAAAATTGGTATATTAGTAATAAACTTAATATTAAAGCTAAAGTATATATTTTGATGAAAAAAAACTGGATAAAAGAAACTAATCGTATGTTTAGCAATAATGGCAAGATTAATTTTTAAAATTATTGTTTTTCCCATAACATATTGGGTAAAAAAGTCTAAACACGTGCCACATCATTGATTTAACAGAAAACTAACGGCAGGCGTCATATTTGGCAACGGTTCAATAGTTGAGGTACCATTTCAGGTAATAAAAATTCGTAGGTACCAAAAAGTACCTTTCGCAAAAGTTCAGGTACCATTTTAGTTTTTTACCTCTATTCCTAAATTATGGATGTGCACATTAAAGATATTCAGGCTTCGGCTCCTTACCTCATCATCCACAGGATCATTGGTATCTGCTTTTGCTAATTCCTCCTCCTCTAATAACGTTGTCTCATCATCCTGAACGTTTCAAGTTAAGATCAGTAAAAAAAGGCTGTTGGACTTGGTAGTAATATGAAACCACTTATTAACTATGGATCAAAAATCACATTATTCAATTAAAAAAATAAAAATACAAAAGAATTATGTTCTATATCTACTCTCCAACAAGTTCTATCATTATTTTATATTAAAAGTATGAACAGTAAAAATCGTTAGAGAGACTAGATATGATGTATTTAATACCGGCCATGTGCTTCAAGAAATAGCAAGTCAGTAAACTACAGATACCCTAGCAGTGAAAGATGAGTTGCCACTCATTAAAATATCATACTGGAAACAGCTTAAGATAAATCAAACTAGAACAGAACCAAGGACATGCCAACAAGAACATTGTTTCACACCAATCCCACCTTTTCTTCTCCAGCAGCAAGAATGAAGTCACCATCTTCCTACAAAATAAAAGAAAAAGTGAGCAATAAGCTCATACCAAATTATATTTCTTTTTAAAAAGGTAACAGAATGTAAACATATAGGTCAAAAACGATTATGACAAAAAAAGTAGAAATGCATGTATCCGAAATCCGAAAAACCATCATCTAATTAGCGTAGCAAGTGTCAAGGCTACAAAGTGATTGGTGTTTGCAACATGCTAAGACTTAAACCAGAAGTATGTTCACCATACATGAAGGCCCCAATCAGATATAACACAATGATATACAAGAAATGTCACTGAACTCAAACAGAACTTAGCATCTAAGAATCTGCACTCTTACAGGCTCATCATCAAAATCATATGGAATATGTCCTTTGGCAGACTGCCGAGACACTTCTGAAATGTTCTTGGCTTCAACAATCATAATTTCTGATAAATGGGTTTCTGAAATAGGCACACCATTATTTCCAACCTGTAATCAGAAAAATATCTATCATGCCAAACCCTTCGGTTGCTACAGAACCGCGCAGTGAAAACTATAAACACATACAACTTACACAACGACGACCAGTAACATCTGGGCTGCTTGTGTCAGTATTACTGGCTATAAGATTGTTTTGTCCATCTGCATAATTGGCACTCACATCCTAAGATATAATCACCGGCTTTATCCAGAAACATTAAAATTAACTGCATACACATACCATGATCTTCACTCACTGAGGTCATTTCTGCGCCAACTTCACACTTTTTATGACACATATTATGATCTTCCCCCACAGACAAAATTCCTGCACCATCTTCACCCCTTTCTGAACAAATACTGTGATCTTTCCCCGATGAGGTCATTTCGATGTCATCGTCACCCTTTTTAGGAGACGTACCACGATCTTCCTCACAAAATGTCATCTCTGCAACATCTTCACCCTTTTCTTTGCTAACTTCTGTGTTAACTGAAAGTCCACATGTCAGAAAATATTGCTAATGCATCATGATTATTATATATATAACTAAATCAGAAACATACTACAAAACCGGTAACAAATCAAACTCCCTATCTCTGAAATAGCAGAAATAGGGACGGAACCAGAAATACATGGGGGCTGAATTTTCCTTATGATGTTAAGTTTCCAAAGTATAAAGCTTAGTTGCCGTTCTTTGACTTCGATGAGCCCGTACGAATTTAATGGCTTCTTGCCACGCAACTATTCCTTTGTCTTCTACATCTACTCCGTACCTAAGACTTTGGTGCCGATAGCATCAAAACTTGTCAGAAATTTTAGTTGGATTAGTTTTTCGTTATCAGCTGGGGCCATGGGGCTTAACTTGTTTTGTTTTTGTGTTTGATTGGGATCGTTTCAAAATATATGTTTTGACATTTGAGAGTAGCAGGTTTCGCTTGTATCAATCTTTAATATTATTGTATTAGCATGCACCTATGCATATATATATAGTCCGTCTCAGGTGCGGACTTCTGTACCTTAGTTAAGGTACGGATTTCCACATTTGATCCACTTTTTGATTACATTTTCTCATCTTAACTGTTCAATATCTAGGTATATATGAGTAGATCATCTCTACAAAATTTCATCTAATTTGGTTGTCATTAAGGTATCAAAAATGTGTTCAACCCATGAATGGACAAAATCTGTTCATCCGGAACCGTACGTTCTTTCAACACTAAATCATAGTTTTGAATGCCTTAATGATCACCAAATTAGCTGAAAATTTGTATGGATGATCTACTCATATATACCTAGATAATGAACAGTTAAGATGAGAAGATGTGATCAAAAAGTGGATCAAATATGGAAAACCGTACCTTAGCTTTAAATGGACGTCTGCACCTGATAATTTTCCTATATATATACATATCGTTGCTTTTATCATTCTTTTCACTAATCTTCCTTCTATCTTCAAGCATTTACTTGCTTCTTAACATCCTATATATAAGATACTTTCCTTAAATACCCCAAAAAAGACCATTCTCCTGTTTTTTCCTTTCGCTCTCTTGGTTTTCAAGGAAAAAGGCTTTCAGTTTCCGTCCGGCGGCGCGTCCATGGACGCTGTCGTCGGACGGGCGTTGTCACTGCGTGAGCAGGTTTCCCTCGATCTTGGAGTCTCTAATCTAGATCGAAGGGAGAGGTGGTGGGTAGCAAGAGTGATCGGGATCATATGGTTGTCGTGGTCAAGTTCTTGCAGGTTAGTGGTATTGAAGCTCATGACGATTGTCGCTGGGATGGGGGAGAAGAGGGCTGCGGTGGTTTGCGGCTGCGAGGAGGATATGGATGTGATGGTTTGTTGCTGCAGGGACAAGAGGTCTGCGACGGGATCTGTGGCTGCGGTGGTTTCCATTGTTGGATGGGGGCTCACTGGGAATCACCACAGATCTGGTTTGGGCATAGTTGTTGGTTGCCCTCTCATTAGGGGCACTGCAAGTGTGGCGTCGGCTGCGGCAACCCTTATACGTAGGTGGTGGTGCGGCAGGAAGAGTGCAGCGTTGATGGTGGTGGCTGAGGTAGAACTGGGGCCTCCAATATGACCTTTGGGCTCCTTGCTATTGTTTACCGTTTTAAAGTAGTTTCTATTTTCTGTTTTATGCAAGCAAATAGTCCCTATATTAGTTGTGATGCAAGCAAATAGTCCCTATATTAGTTGTGATGCAAGCAATAAGTCCCTATATTAGTTGTGTATGGCGAGTCGGGCTAAAGTCCTGTGTGTGCACTCAAAGTGCCTTGTCTGCTCTAGGTATGCAACGAGTTCCTTGCTTCGTCAAATGGTCGTTGCCGCCTAGTGGCAGGGTGAAGTTGAGTGTCATCGGATTTAGATTCCGGCGGCAACATAGCTCGGAAGCTGATCTAGAATTGGATATTAGGATGTGTAAACATGTTACATGTCTACTGTGTTTTTCAGGATGTCACCGCTATATCAAAGCAAATAGAGTCGCCATTAGAGTAGTACTCTTTGCTAATTGGTGTTTGTTTGAGTACATGAGTATTGTAGAGGTTTCTGATATTATTTCAGATCTTTGTAATCAGGGGTTTAGGCTTTATGTCCCCCCTTGTATTCGACTGTTTCATTAATCGAGGTTTGAGGGACGCACCAGCCCTATATAAAAAAAGATACTTTCCTTAAAAAAAATTGGGGCTGGCTGCAACACATCTCAGACACCTTTGGTTACGTGCCTGAGCGAAAGTGGACGGAAATGGCCATTGCAATTAGCTATTAATCTTTAAAAACCAAATCGTAGGTTGGAAATGGTAAGATACATGTCTAGAGAAGGTGTAGGAGATAAGCTTTACTGCATTTCCAACTGTGAATCGGGAAACCAGGCTATCAGGTAGATCTACTGCCCTATCAACTTTATTCAAAATGTTCCCAACCCACAATTTGCAAAAATGCCCAAATCAATAAAGTAAATTGTGTAAACCATAACCGCTCACCTTTCCTCCTAGAATACTGTTTCAGTAGCTGCTTGAGTGGAACGTCCACTTCATTCTGTAAAGCAGCCAACTCTTCCCGCCTTTCTTCTTTAGTAAAAAGAGCCTCATCGTTCTCAATCGTGTTTTCATCATCTCCCTAAAATAGTATCACAATGCAGGATGACATCTGTTATTAATAGAAACTACATAAAATGCAGTATAAATGCCTCTGCTAAATTCATATAGGGTAACAGTCTGCCTCATCATTGCAAAGGAGAAAGGCAGCCTTTTTAAACATGCGTAATAAATTTCATATTCAGGTTATAAACCTTCACATATAGCTACATTCTCTATATAATTGGTTCAATACAAACTAAGGCTGAATACATCAGCAACAATTGTATGTTATCTGATTCCTGACCTGTTTAAGATTTCTTTCCCAAAATGTGTCCAGCCTTTTTCATCATTGTAAGGTTTTACTTAGCTTACACAGGTTTCCCCACCATGATTTTTAGTAGACAAATGAAGTTCATTACAGGATAAGGTACTATTTTGGTTGTGTACTCAACTGACTATGATTCTTTCACCCCCGCTTGATATCCCTGTGCATAGGGTGACAAAGATCTACTTCAATTACTAAGTACAGGGGAATATCGACTAATGTTGCGATTGACAAACAACCAACAAGTATCAGGAATTACCACTTACTCAACACATGCCAGATAGAGCACCTTACTTGATTTGCATTAGTGTGAATGCCTACCAACAAATTTTCAGATCCAACAAAGGAAAGAGAATGGATAAAGAGACTCACTGATCCATCATCAGATTGCATATCATAATCATCATCACCGTCTGCTTTATCTGACTGAGGCTCTGTTCAAAAGGTACAACGATTACCTCCATTGACAAAGTGAAAAAGAAAGCCTCTTAGGTAAAGTGAAATCAGAACAATGTAATTACAACCTTCAACTTACCGACATTCAATTCTACTGATTTGCTAATATCATTTTCCCCCACAGCTGCCCCTTCAATGCTGAGTTGATCTTGTGTGGAACATTGCTGCACAGGCTTGTCCATAAGATTTTCTGCCAACATTGTTGAGTACCTGGAATTTTCATGTAGCAGAGCATGGCATGTTTAAATGGGTGTAATTGTGTAGAACAGAAATCAAAAAGATGTGCAGCGTACACCGAAAATTCAGAATATAGCAATTAACCAAGGAGGAAAATGCTTAACCTCTCAGTTTGACCTAGAAGGAACTCGAGCTGTTTATCAAGTGACTTTTTCTTTTTCTCATCGAGCTCCATCTGATGTTTGTAAAGCACCTAGATTACAGTATCGAGCATGTACAGTCAGAGGGGCACATATAAAGAAACTCCTTTATTAAGAAAAATCAAATAAGGTTGCAGACAAGGTCAATTAAGTGAAAATAAACTTGCCAGTTTTTCTATTTTCAACCAGAATTTCTTCACATCCTTTGAAATATTAAGTGCAACTTTTTTCACCCGTTGCTCTTCTTCCTGATAATAATAAAATTTCACAATTCAGAAAAAAATCAGATGTAAACTAACATATCAGTCGACAGTTATATGGGCCATATTGTGTAACAAGAGAAGATATTCTATATTTATTGCATCAGGGAGGAAAAGTCAAAACCTTCATTCTTTTTTCTCCCCTCGTAGCCTGATCTAGCATACCCTTGGTCGCTCTTAAAGCAACCTTCTTTGCTTGAGCCAATTTCCATTTTCTCTCTGACTCAAAGTCCTGATAACAACTACTTTTATGAGCAACCAATAATAATAAAAAGATATACAGCATGCAAAAAAATTTAAAATATGACAACTAAAAAACATTGTCTAAATCTATAAGAAAATTCATAAAAAATGATAAAATTAAAAAGATTTACCAATGCCTACCTTTGACAGCCACATCATCTCTTCTAAAACATAATCCCAATGAGCTTTTGGGCGTTGAGGTTCATTTGCAACTTCAAGAACCTATCATATTCATGTCAACATAGAGAAGAGACCAGAAGAAACAGAAGGATTGCTACAAATGTATTCAAACTAATGAATGTTTTCATCATATAGAATGTAAACATCACCAAGGAGCACATAAATGTAAACATGTTACAGAAATTATATATTAAACATATTACTAGCTACAAGTAAATAATCACATATTTTCTTCTCTTCTTTTGGATATACGCATATTAAACCATAAGAGATCATCAGCATTTCACATATAGCTAGCAAATGTTTGCCTGTAGTTAAGTCCAGTTGTATATAGACTATCTCCGTATGTAAACTTATATGAAAGCGACTGACCGCAGTACATTGATCTCATATCTTCTCAACAGATAATCTACACAAGAAGCTTTCCTTACTTCAAGGACCTTCATATATTGAAAGAATGAAAAGAATGGAAGACATAGAGAACTGAGTTCCCATAGAATCTATTTTTCAGATAATTGAAACAGTATACAACATTCCACTCAACACTCCTACTGCACAAATCATAAACCTTCCTACTCAACATAAACCAGTACTGCTCACTCCTTGTCGTCATAAGTTCTTTCCAAAATTACTTGAATAAGACACCAGATATTCACTATTCCTGCAGTTTCATCTCCATAACCCAGTTCATTCCCGCAGTTTCATCTCCATAACCGGCTAAGTTGACTCTCCCGAATCTAAATGCGAGCGCGATGTAGCTTACAAGTAATAAATCTTCCAGGATCTATTTTACATCATCAACATAGTAAAACACCGAGGCCTATGTAAAGCTGTTCTCAAGAGAATACTAGCATGGTTTGATATTTCTACGACAAGGGAAGGGTAAAAAAGCATGACAGGTCTCCCCAAATATTGTTAACTAATTACCTAAAGGTGCCTGTCATTTCACTTCTTCATCTATCACATTCCAATCCTTAGTAACGACTGCACAAGGTTATGGCATTTGTGGCCAAACCATTTCCAATAAAAGGCTCCTCTACTTCAACTTAGTTATCCTTTACAACTTCTCACTCCATAATCTCAATCACAAACCCCCAACGTATCAAAGATTCACAAAGTACAGGCCACAAACCCTAATTTCTCTGTTCTTTTTATCATTTAAACGAAATTCAATTATAGAATCATAAGAACCCTTTATAAGCAATAAATCTTCCAGGATCTATTCTACTTCAACAACATTGTAAAACACCGAGGCCCTGATTAAAGCTGTTCTAGAGAGAACACAAGCATGTTCGATATTCCTACAACAAGAAAAGGGTAGAAAAGCACGACAGGTATCCCCAAATATTGAACGTTCACAAACCTCCGAACAAATAAAACGTTCACAAATTACGTGCGCACAATGCCTAATTTCTCTTTTATTTTCCTTTTTCTCATTCCTATGAAATCCAATTTCAGAATCACAAGAACCTTTATTGCTGTAGCTACTTAAATATAACCAGTACATGAGTTTTTCTAGTGACATAGAGCTACTTAACTCCATATTAAAACCCAAAAAACAAAAAATTAAAGTAATTCTGCCTTCTCATACAGCACTGAACGTTCATAACGAAATTTCGAGCTTTCTTCCTCAAAAAAATTGACATATATAAATATTTACAAATTGAAATCACTGTGCTGCAATATAAGTTCAGGAAATGAGAAAACAACACAAAACTAACCCTAACCTAACTTTCAACAAGTTCGCTAGTGAAGCAAAAACTAGAAAGCTCCATTTTCTTCTCAGAAACAACAAAAAAGCGAAGGTTATAATCATGCTCTAAGCTCATTAAGGCTCAAATTCATAGAGAAAAAGCAGAATTGAAACGCAGGAAGCGAACCTTGTGGCGCTTGGGCCTGGTTTCATGATCGAGCTTCGGCCGAGGACCTTTGGAAGCCATGGTGCTGGGCAGGGGTCGTCAGATCCAGAAACCGGTGGATCTGGACAGTTCGATGAACGCCGCCGTGGAGGTTTTACTCCGATTGCTGTCTTTTTGGTTTTTCAGGAGGAGCTGGTTTGCTTTGTTCTATCTGCGGTCTCTCTCTGTTTCCCAAAGCCCTCACACTTCGGTTGCGTTTTGGGTAGGGGTTGGATCCCTACGATACGGTACCAGATTTGATGTATTCTCATACCCATCTTTATTTTTTTCAGTATCGATGTCGTGACCAGACGGGATGTGTGATTTTAAAATTTGGTATCGAATTGTTTTTATATTAAAAAATTTGTGACATGTTTAAGATCAATTGGGACATAAGGTTTTAAGTTAGAATTTTATATCTATAAATTAAACAATCATTTTTATATTATATTTATATAATATTTAACACTTTTTCTTAACATAAATCAACAAACTAACATAATTAGACGATTTCATCACTTTAAGATGATTAATTCTTCATTATAAATACATACTTTATTCTTTAAAACTAGCAAAATTATAAATTTTAGAGGATTCAGAACGATTCGGGACATTCAGTATCTATTTGGCTCATACCGATCCCAAACCAATTACTAAATTTAGGATTCGGTACGGTTCGGGATAACATTTTTTTACTTTGTGTCCCGACCCGATCGAGTTCGGTACGGGACGGTCGGGATAGGTATCAGGATTTCGGTATCAAACTCCCACCCTTAGTTTTGGGCGTGGTCTTGATTACGTGGCGGGGTTTCTGCTTGGGCTTTTATTGATTTTTATTCTTATGTTGGGACTGGGTGTAGAGAGTAAGGTCTGTTGGCCCAAATCACGATCTAAAGTTCTAATCGACTTCCGATTAGTCCTGGAATCATTTCCATTCTGTGCTAGGAAAGGTTAACCATTGCTGAATATCTTTTAAAAGATATAGAAAAAATGTCCATTCACTACAAAATTTGGCACCCTACTTCCCATTCCAACTTTTTAAAAAAAACATTGACCATTTGAACTTTCAAAAGAGAATTTGTGTTCATTAGGTCTAAACTCTTAAGAACTTATATTATTTTAGTATTATTATACATCTCACCCCTTAAATATGCTTAGAGAGATAAAATTCAAGAGAAAGAAGGTTGTAAAATTCTATGAATCGAGAATAGACATCGCTCTTGTTCATCAGTAGAAATACCCAAGTCATATGAGTACAATCATCAATAAACGTTACAAAATATCGATAGCCACTGTGAGTAGGAATTTTTACAGGTCCCTAAACATCGAAATGAATCTTCATGAATGGAATATGACTTCTATGAAGGCTTGGGAATATGAAATACGATGGCTTTTAATCAGTTCACATATGTTGCATCAAAAATTTGAATGGTCGACACCTAAAAATAATTGAGGTTGCAGTTTCTTCAGATAATTCAAGTTTAGGTGGCCTGACAGATAATGTCAAAGCCACACATTTTTCTTAGCACTCTCAACTCCATTGACCTGATTAGCTTGACCCAAAAAATACTTTTGTTTTTCTCAGATCCATGTAGTATAATTTTCCTTTCCGTACACCATAACCTAGAATCATCGAGTAAGAATATCCTGAAATATGCAGAAAGAATGGTAGAAAGTAATAATACATGATAATGCGTGAATGATTTGGCTAACTGAGAGGAGATTGTATGATAATAAAGGGACAACTAATACAAAATCAAGAGTTAACGTGTCTGATAGGACAACAGAATATTCTTCGGTAACTGGAGTTGGAGTACCATCGGCGGTAGAAACACTATTTTGAGAGGAAGATTGTAATTTTTGTAAGAGGGTATAATCATAAGTCATGTGATCACTTGCTCCACTATCAATAATCTATGAACTATTCATAGATACTTTACCGTTCATACCTGTTTGTGCGACATTGGAAGCATTGGACGATTGTTCTTCCTATGTAGTGGCTATGACAACTTTTGCTTGATTATTTCAGGGTCTCTTGGTAAAATCCCACCAATTTGGGTATCCAATTGTTTCATAACACCGTTGTTTTCTATGACCGAAATATCCACAGAACAGTCATTTTGAGTTTGCATATAAATTTGGTTTGTGATATGGTGGAATGATGGTGTGGTTGTTGATTTGATATGCCATAAAAATAAATTCAATTTGCTGGATTTGAGATTTGAAATTCAGGATTTAAGATTTTGGTATGATTATGGTACACAGCGGAATTTGAATACTAAATTCGGGTTTGTGGCTCTGATGCCAAGTTGAACTAGGACAAGCGTGGTCCGTGGATCACCATTGTACTGATACTATCCCAACTTAACCACCTTTAAAGTGTTGAGTTTTTATCGCAAAAGGTCTCGGTACAATTAGATACAATTCATCGACTTATAAGTTATATTTTATTTGTCTCTTTTCTGATGTGAGATTTTTTCTCTTCAATATATGTTTCATACAGATCCCCCGTGTTGTTCAGCAACCATGCTAAAACTATCAGTTTGATCCACAGTACTGTAGGTGATGGAGTCTTCATCCTTGTTAGAAACAATGGTGAAGTTGTACCTTTTTAGCGTTACATATTGGAACCTCCCATCCTCAAAGACTCCACTACTCCAATAAACCACCTCACCTATGTTCATATGCAATTGGCATCCTTGGGGCTCCCAAGAAAGTGTGAAAGAACCCAAAGGACCAGGTGATGATGAAAGTGACCAAATGTAGCCATTCCTAAGGTTCACACCTAGCTTCGTGCCTGGCCGAAACAGGCCTGGAGAGGCCGTAACATTCTGGATATCATCGGACTTCACTCTCTGAATAAAGGTAAAGGTGTCGGAGTCCAACAGGGTAACGAGGATGAAAATCACGGTGAGACTTCTAGCCATGGATGGCATCTTTCAAGGTTGCTTTGGCTATTTTGCTTGCTGATTGTTTAACTTTGTCTGAATTTTCGTGGGGTGACTTTAGCACATCGAAGACTTTGACTCTTAAGTCTATATCTCTTGCATACATCTCGTTTAGCTAGCTGTTTTTTCTATGCTCACACTTACAGCCGCCTCATCATCAGTCCCTCACCGATCATCATCTTCCTCGAAGAGACGCAGAAGCTGATATTAATTTGTTTGTCGATGAAACTAAAATATATACACCTCATGAAACACAAGCACTAATATCAAACACTATCAGAGTTGTCACGACTTGAATTTTCAGATAACTAAAAATCTCAAAATTCGAGACGTGATAACCTCTTAAACAAGCCAATATTAAGAAATCAAATAAAATTGCCCGTCAAAGAGTTTATTACAAATCAACGACCGCTACAGGCAGAGTTCCGACCTCCTAAGAGTAAGCTCCTATGTCTTCATTCAGAAATCTCTGATAATTCCTAACCTGCAAGATTAAACCATACACCATAGATTGGTGCAACGGGTTGTAAACAAACAAACCCGGTAAGCTACAACTCGTATGAGTAAATCTAAAGACAATCACAAACTCATACCCCAAAGATACTAGAGCTTCCAAAATAAGAAGATTTAATAATAAAAATAAAGATTAAATAAAACAAGCATTCATTGATATAAAATAATTATAACGATAAAATTATATATTTCCTGCATAAAGATTAGTTCAGGAAAATGCACAAAAAATCATAAATCAAAACATGAAAATTCCGGCAACTAAGAGTAGTTCCAGAATTACCCAAAACCATAGAAAATCAAGGCATAACAAAGAAAACAAAATTAATTAAATAATAAAATCAAACACGCTCCACCTAAGTCAAACGTCACACTAGGAAAATATGTTCGTACGTCACAAATGAGGACATAACCTACATAGATCTCTTCGTCACTAAAAAGGATCTAAACTGCAACACCGGAATATATCTTTTCGCCACAGATGAGGATCTAAACCTCACACAAACATGATATATCCCATCACCACACAGGAGGATCTAACCACCACACAATAAAAAATATACCCCTTTGCCACACAGAAGGATCTAGACGCCACATAGGAAACAATAGATCCCTTCGCTACACAGGAGGATCTAGATGCCACACAAGTTAGCATACGGGTCACTTTCCCGCAGCTAAATCACGCAATTCACCACTAGAACAAGAGTCCTCAGATTAATCACGAGGCACAACAACTCACTCAACCTCAGATACCGCACAAGTTTGAATACACATTTCAATTCATCTACTCACCTGACGCATATGTCGTGAGTCAACATCAACATCACCACTTGTCCAAACTTTAGTTCCATCTGATATCTCGAAATCATTGGAGCATCTACGTCGATAGAAGATGACCAACACACATATCCTCTCATTTTAATATTGCATAGCAATACTTCATTCTCAATAATGACATAATCACAAACCGTCATCACGCCTTTTATAGTTCATAGTCGTAAAACTGTTTAAAATAGTTTTATAAATGAAAATCATTTTAACTTACCAATATACCGTAGTCGATCAAGTCCATTTATTTTTGAATCAAAACTTGGTTCTCAAGAAAAACAATTTTATAATTTTACGACAATGAACCATAAAGGAAATAATGGTTCCACCGTGAACCAAAGGAGATATGCTCACCGCATGTCAATCAACTAACCATATTGCTCCATATTATGATAACTATATATTATACTCATGTATATGTATAATTATATATATATATATATATATATACATGTATATCCTCGTGAATATTCTTACATAATATTTTATCCGCATCCAAAATAATATGATTACGTTTAATAATTATATCAACCAATAGAACCTCAGTGAGATGTACTCACCTCAAAAATCTCTCTGTGTCTTCTATCGCCGCACTGTAAATCTCCAACGCGCATGGTCGAGCAATAAAACAACTACAAATATATAATCGATCTTAGTGTCACACGAAAGCAAAAATGACTCAATCCATCCAAACCTCACATTCCAACCCTCCAAAACAAAACTACCACAATTTAAACAAGTCCCATCACCCCTCATCTACACTGAAACACACTACGAATTTACCCTCGGTAAAAACCGACGGTAAATTCACTTCCACAAATCCCTACACGCTTATCCGATAACCAAAATCGGCATATTATATATCCACGCGTTCGTATTGACGAGCACATGGTGCTGGGACAACCTACTGCCCAAAAGATGTCAGACCACCACCCTTAACCTCACAGTCTTCCACCAAAAACCACCTACAAACCACCCCAACAACACTGGGAAATCTATAGAAGCAACCAGAACCTCCAAAACTGCTGGACGCGCCTTCGCGCGTAGCCACAGACGGCGGTGTGTGGGCGTCACGCGCCTCCTCCAAAACTTCAAATTTCCACAACCCCCAACATGAAACTTGAAGATTAAGGTAAGAGGAACAACTTTAATACCTAGAGTTTCGATCAACTAGGACTGGAAATAGCCCAAAATTGCCCCAAAATGTTGCCTCCAAGCTTAGTCGCTCATCCGCCGAGTCGAACTTCAGGGCCACCGGAGATCGGCCCAAAACATCATGGCCTTCATTTCTAGGCTGGTTTTATACCTCGTCGCCACCCCACGCCAGAAAACGAGGCAAGTCGGGAATCGGGTTTTGGCGTCGTACTGTTTTCCTTTAGATGCGTAGTTCTAGATCGAATCGATCCAAATCGCCACCACATGGATGCTTCTGCTTCCGAGACGAAGAGAACTAGACCGGTTTACCATCAGAGGTGGTCGGAGTTCGTCGTGGAAACCGGGTAGGGTGGGCCGGGTTCAGGTCAAGTCAGGTCAGTCGCAACTCAGATAGTGAAGGAGCTCGTGCGACAGAAAAATGGAAGGAAATTGAATTATGGGTTTTCCTATTTATATTAAAACCCACAAACTTCCTCTGGTCGTAACTTCTTCATACGATATCAGATTTACACTTGCCGCATGTCCACGAACTCGTCGAGCACTAAATTTTTGTGAAGAAAGTTTTTCAAGAAACCCGAGTAGCAAAAAGTCAACCCTTGACCCTGTAAATAAACGTTTTCGAACATCCCTTGATTCCGAACACTTCGACACTCTTCTCGAAGGAACGAATACGCACAAACTCCACTAAATAATTTACAAACAATATTAGAAATTAACACTTGAATTTCCGGGTTACTACAAGAGTCATGTATTTTTGAAAGCAAGCGAACAAAAAGAAATACAATGGATTCAGCAGATATTAGCTTCATTAGCAGCAGTTGTGGAAACTGGAAAGTAAATACTAAATACTACTAAGCTACATAACATATATAAGAACCTTTAACGAGCTTCATAATCAGAATTGAACATAGTATTTAACGATACATTTTCTGAAACCTTTCCGACAGTACCAGTTCTGACCCCTCTTCTTTCCATACAGAATGCTGGCTTTGTAGGTACAGGTAGTGACATGCCTTCACTAGTCAACATGGAAATAACTTCTAACATAGTAGGCCGATCGGCTCCATTCTCCTCCACGCATAGTAGACCAACCTGAATGCATCTCAACAATTGATCCACATGATATGAATCACCAAGTGTTGGATCCTTTAATGCTAGCTCTGCACCACCTTTCCATAACTCCCATGCCTGCAAGAACAATATGTGATCATCAGGCTATTAGAAGAGTGCGCATTGGAATTAATTTTGATTAGTGAAATTCGCTTAATGCACATACATATCCTACTGTATTGACCACGCGATCATCATCATAGAAGCTCGTGTTTCGCCTACCACTTATGATCTCAAGCATTAGCACTCCAAAGCTATATACGTCGGATTTTATGGAAAATATTCCCCCCATAGCATACTCTGGTGACATGTAACCACTGTGTACAAAAGAAAAAAGACAGACAGTTCTTATTTATAAATATAATCACAAGACCAACCAAAACAGGAAACTAGTGTCAACTCACTATGTACCAACAATTCTCTTTGTCTTAAGCTTTGCTTCCCGTTCATGATGGGTGAAGATCCTTGCTAGACCAAAATCAGAAATCTTGGGATTCATATTTTCATCAAGGAGAATGTTACTAGGTTTCAAATCTCTATGAATTATTTGCATTCTTGAGTACTTGTGCAAGTAAAGCAATCCTTGAGCAATTCCTTCAATTATACTGAAACGAGTCCTCCAATTTAGAAGCAGGGCCCGGGTTGAATCTGTTAAAACATATACAGTTAACTTGGGGTAGTGCAAATATTTAAATTGTTGTGGAGTTAGTATTTAGCTACTTAGAGAAATTGAAATGAAGAAACAATCTTAAACTAAGATTTTCCTTACCAAATAAATAGTAGTCCAAACTTCTGTTTGGCATGCACTCATATATCAACATCCTCTCATCACCATGAATGCAAAATCCAAAAAGCTGAGCAAGATTTGTATGTTGGAGTTCATATATGAGTCTCAGTTCATTTTTAAACTCTACTGTTCCTTGTCCTGAACATT
Organism: Comarum palustre; assembly: GCA_951800085.1. Classification (NCBI taxonomy): domain Eukaryota; kingdom Viridiplantae; phylum Streptophyta; class Magnoliopsida; order Rosales; family Rosaceae; genus Comarum; species Comarum palustre. Next base: position 19,160,539 of record OX637582.1, read on the forward strand.
CAGAGAGCCTCTTCACAGCTATTTCTCGTCCCGTCACCATTTTTCCCTGAATCAGTAATCTAAGCATGTCTCCATGATCATTAAGAAAAAATTGTCGTACCATTCAGCTATTAGCATTCATATTTCTTTACCTTATAAACAGGTCCAAAGCCCCCTTCTCCGAGCTTGTTTTCCTCAGAGAAGTTGCAAGTGGCAGTCATTAGAGATGCATAGCTAAATACACTTAAATCATGGTGTTCCATCTTTCCATCATTTTGAACTCCGTTCATATCAGCAGGTCTATTAGATTTCATTAGGTTCAGCAACTCATTCTGAATCTTTCTCCTGTTCTCATCTATAACATCATCAATGAAATAAAAATCTAAATGTCAATTTTTGGCCGCCACGATTATCAAACATGTGAAATTCTGGCTCTAGCACCCAATAATGCATATGAAAAATACCTGAAATTAAGAATTTTCTTCTTTTTAGTACATAGCAGACAATGCAAAACATCATGACCAGTACGGCAAACGCAATACCAGTGCCAATCCATCTCCACTGATGTACTGCATAGTATAAAAATAATCTATTCAGTTATAATCAAAGTACAATAACTTAGCTGACTGTCCCTAGCTAAAGTACTACAAATCTTTCTGGCAGTACATTCTGGAATGCCAGAGACATATATATATATATATATATATATATATATCATATGTATATATCATATGTATATATCATATGTATACAAGACTGTCAATCTAGAATCTAGATCATATCATGAGGTGAATTCTTGTTATAGTGAAATGGTGTGCGAGATATTTGACAGGTGAATTCACAGCTACAGATCATTCAATTACAAAGTTTGTCATTTATGCATGTACAACCTGTGCAACAATGTGAAATCCATATGAAACTGATAACGACATGCTACCCGTTCAAGAGAGTAGTAAAGTCACCTTTGATGTTGGGAATCGACTTTGTTGTATACACAAAAACCCGTGAGTCATCATCAGTGAGGCCTTCAATGAACTCCCACTTTCCACTCCAAAACTGCCATCCAGTCTTATTATTAAGCCGATAGTTGAATCCAAGGCAGCCACAATTGTTCCAACAAATAGTCCTACAATCACTATATCCAAGACTCGTATTCGAATCACTAGTATATATTGAACTGGAGCTGGATACTGCTTGAAAGTAACCAGTTTTTAGCACAAATTTATCACCAACATGTCTGCAACTTGGCTGCTCCCATCTCTCACAACCTCCATCACTGTTGTAGCCATAACAGTAATCTGCTCTTGCAATATCAACCTTAGTATCAAAGTCATGTAGTCTCCCCATGATGTTCAGCACCCATTGTGATGCATCACTTTGATCATCAACATAACTGTAAGTAAAGTAGTCTTCATTCTCATTTGAAACAATGCTAAAATTGTACCTCATCTTGGAATCATCATCAGGTCTTAGGAACTCAAATCCTCCATTGGTAAAGACACCGCTACTCCAAATAACCTTCCCTGGTTCCTTGATCTTCAACTGGTGCTCATCAGGGTCCCAATCAAGAGTGAAAGCCCCTGGTTCTGCACTGTATATACTAGACCATGATGTCAGTGACCAAATGTGACCATTTTTATGGTTCACACCTAACTTCATACCTGGCAAAAGGGTGTCTCCAGGATGATCAAAACTTTGCCACAACAACCTCTTCGTTGATCCATCGGAGTTCACTTGGTGTAAGATGAAATTGCCAGTATCCAAAAGGGTAGCAACAATATTGGAATTATTGGTATCACTTTCTGAAGCAGAGTAAAGAAAGAAAGGATAACCACCATTTTGGGTAACTTTCATTGTGTTGTTCTTATCTAAGGTAAGAACTCCTGTAGGGTATAAAATAGGTGTTTTTCGGTTGGCAATCCATGCATAATTTATTGAATTTCCAGCATTGGTACGATATATTGCTAGATAGCTGGATTTCGAAATTCCATCTTCGAAGAACCCCAAACAGAACTTACCTGTTTCAGAAACTAAGAAGTTTGAGGAATTAAGCGTATCGCCTGGTTCCAGCGTATCTCTTCCTGCAGCATGACAAGTCTGGAAGCATGAAAAGATGAGTATGCAAATTAAGGCCAGGCAGCTACTGCTAGCCATGAATGGTCACAAATGCACATACACCTATATACACACACATGTATGTATCTGAAAAGTAATTCTTGTTTGTATTCTAAAATTGAAATTTCTTCTTGTCAAAGAGAACATTCTATGCTTTTCAGTCTACCATTTATAGTAGTATCTTATATTGATTGAATAATTTGTTCATACAATGAGCTAAACATTTTCCTGAGTTGAAAAACAAAATAGATATTGGCATGGTCAGAGAAGAAAAAACAATGTGATGTGACTCCTGCAACATTTTCTAAATCCTACTTAAAGATATCAGAGAAAAATCTTGCTCTCTTATTAGACTTTCTGACTCTAAATGCATTATTGGCGTGTTGCATACAACCCCACAAGGAAGATAACAAACTCTCACTGCTTTCTGTATGTTCATACTTCATTCCCACACCTTTCAGTCTTAATCAGCAAGATGTAGGTGATAGAAGTGTATTGGAACTCAAATTCTCAGTAAACTGGATATGCTTACTTATCTCTATTGAGAGAGAACGATGGCTATATATATAGCCTACATCAGTAACAATAATGTTGAATAATAGCTATTGAACTAAGCCACAAACGGCTATAAGACTAAATTAAAATACTTATCTAATTCCTGCAAACCAGGACTACTCCAACCAACAGACTGACTCTTTCAAAACAGAAATAACTAAAGACACGGACAGACCTCTTCATATCCTCCCTTAAACTGAACATGTTATTACTTGTTCAGCTTACTTGACTAACCTCGCACATCCCCAACATACTCCTCAGTTTAACAAAGGCATCAAATTTGAGAGGTTTAGTCATGATGTCTGCAATCTGATCAGTGCTTCCACAATGCAACAAAGCAATAGTACCTTCTTTGTTTAAGTCTCTAAGAAAGTGGTACCTTACACGAATGTGTCTGCTGCGACCATGTAAAACTGGATTCTTTGACAGCTTAATGGTTGATGTGTTATCACACATAATGCTGATACACTTCCCTTCTTCATAACCGAGCTGTTTCAAAATACCCTTCAACCACATGGCTTGACATGCAGTAGATGCAGCTGCTACATATTCTGCCTCAGTGGTTGACAATGTCACAATAGGTTGTTTCTTTGAACTCCATGAGATAGCTCCCGAACTAAGCATAAACACATAACTACTGGTGCTTTTGCTATCTTCTACATCTTCTGCATAGTCACTGTCAGTAAATGCACTGAACTTGTTGTCAGCTGCATGCTTGTAGAAAATTCCATAATCCACAGTGCCTTTCAGATATCTTAGGGCTCTCTTAGCGGCTTGCAAATGTAGCTCTGTCGGACTAGCCATGAACCTACTCAGTAGACTAGTGATAAACATCAAGTCTGGTTTGGTGGAGGTTAAGTAGAATAGACTTCCAACAAGCTGTTTAAAAACTGTTGCATCAGCTGCTTTCCCATGCTCATCCTTGTCCAACTTCGAACCTGGAACAATCGGAGTACCTACCATATTGCTCTCTAACATGCCAAACTTCTTCAAAACTTCAAGAGCATATCTCCTTTGAAAGATGAAAATACCTTCCTCCTTCTGCTATACTTCTATTCCCAGAAAATAACTCATGCTCCCCATGTCGGTCATATCAAATTCTTTCATCATGGACCTTTTAAAATCAAATAGCATATGTGTACTATCACCAGTAAAGATCAAGTCATCCACATAAACACTTACAATGATTGTATGGCCTTCACTGCTTTGCTTAGTGAACAAAGTATGTTCAATTACACATTTCTGGAATCCTTCCTTCATGAAGTAGGCTTCAATACGACTGAACCAAGCTCGGGGAGCTTGTTTCAGTCCATATAAAGCCTTGTGGAGTTGATACACCATCTACTCCTTTCCTTTATGTTCATATCCCTTTGGTTGCTCCACATATACCTTTTCATCCAAATTACCATGCAGAAAAGCAGATTTCACGTCTAGCTGATATATTCTCCATTTCTTGTGTGCTGCCAATGCAATGATGGTTCGAACTGTATCTAGTCTTGCTACTGGTGCATAAACTTCTGAATAATCAACTCCTTCCCTTTGTGAATATCCCTTTGCCACAAGACGAGTTTTGTACTTGATCACCTCTCCATGCTCATCTTGCTTAGTTTTGTAAATCCACTTGACCCCAACTTTCCTAGCTCCACTAAGTAACTCTGTTAGAGACCAGGTCTTGTTCTTCTCAATTGATTTTATTTCATTATCCATTGCCTGCCTCCATTTTTCTTCCTTGACTGCATCCTCGAAACACACAGGATCTTCAAAATCACCCACCCATCATCATATAGGCTGCTTCTTCTCCTTCTTCATCACTTAAGCCCTCTCCACTTACATAATCTCCCATCCATGGTGGCACTCTTCTTTCTCTCCCACCAGCAGTGTTGTTGGTCCCCTCTCCATTCCTAACTTCACTATTTTTCCTTCCTAACCATTTTCCTCCCCACTGTCAAATTCCATATCTTCTTCTTCTACCCTGTCACCACAGCTCATACTCATGTGTTCTCCCTCACTCTCATCATCATCATCACCCCAAAATAATTTTGTATCTATTTGTTCTCTACAAATACAACATCTTTGCTTATCACAACTCTCTTAGTTTTAGGATCAAACAAACGGTAACCCTTAGATTCATCACTCACACCCAGAAAAAACACAAGCAAAACTCCTATCATCAAGTTTACCTCGTTTTTCCTTTGGAACATGTACATGCCCAACACAGCCCCAAACTCTGAAATGATCTACTGAAGGCTTGACTCCACTCCAGGCTTCTTGTGGAGTAATGTTCTTTACTGCCAGTGTAGGACACCGATTCAATACATAGAAGGTCCAATTCATAGCCTCTGTCCAGAAAGTCTTGGGAACCTTTCTAGTAATGAGCATACATCGTACCATGTTCATAAATGTTCTATTCTTTCGTTCTGCAACTCCATTCTGGTGTGGTGTATATGCTGTGGTCAATTGTCTCTTAATCCCCTCCTCTTCACAGAAAGTCTTGAAGTTGAGAGAATTGAACTCCCTTCCTCTATCAGTTCGCAAGCACTTGATGAAAGCTCCTGTTTCTTTTTCCACCAATCTTTTGAAAACCTTAAAACACTCCAGTGCTTCTGACTTTTCAACAAGTAAATATGACCAAGCTTTGCGACTAAAATCATCAATGAAGCATAAAAGATACCTCTTTCCACTGTTGGAGATTGGCTCTATAGGGCCGCAAATGTCAGCATGTATGAGCTCCAGAACTTTGCTTGCGCGCCACTCACTTTTCTTTGGAATTGTAGTCCGATGTTGCTTGCCGGTGAAGCAATCAATGCAAGTGATGTTAGAGTTCTCCAACTGAGGCAGTCCTGTTTGGTCTAGAATTTGCAGTCCTTCAAACAACCGGCTTGTAAATTTGTGCTAGGCGTGCCAGTACCTTTGGGTTAGGTACAACCTTGAAGTTGGATGCTGTTTGCGTCCCTCTTCTGACTTCTTCTCACAGCGACCGTGACAGACGCCGATCTTCTTCCTCTGTGCTGGGTTCTCTTTATAGACCTACAAGGGAAAAGTCCCTCTAGGATTTTTCTCCAACCCTTGTGGATGGCCGAATCTTACTTAGTATGCTACTAAACTAAGCAGCGGGTATCAAGATATGCAGGATATGGACTGGCGAACGGATTCTCCAGAACTGGTTGCGGGAGTAAACACTGCTCAACGGATCGAACAGGGGAGTAGAGAGATTTCAACGGATTGAAACCTGTCAGACTTAACGGATTAAGTCCCTTGTGCAGCTTGACGGATCAGGCTACGGTTGCTGACGGATCAGGCTTGGTTGCTCCGGAGAGGCTTTGAAGACTTTCGCGTGGCGAAGTTGTTGTCTGTTTGTTGATAGATGTCGTTGTCTTTTCTCTTGTATCTTAACCCCTTTATATAGTGAATACTAGGGCAGATATTTACTTGCGAATCAAGGAATGACATCAAATAATCCTTCTTGTAGTGCAAGACAAACTCTTAAAGCCCAATCGTGTAAGCCCAACACTATTCTGTTGGTAACTTAACCTCCTGCAACCACGTGTCTAGTTTCTTATAATACCCTCGCGAACGCTTTTCCAACCGCGAACGTATTTTGCTAACACACGCCCCGCTTCGCGAGCGCGTTTCCCTCAGCGAACAAACTATCCCCCTTCGCGAGCGTGCTTTATTACTGTGCTCCTCGCGAGCGCTTTTGACTTTCCAAGCGTCCTCTGACCTTCTTGACCGCAGGCATCGGTCCACTTGCTTTTCTATAAATGGGCTTTTTACTTCTGGATCTAACATTGCCCCCCAGCTCTTGAGATTAAGTCCGTTTGCGAAAATCGAAAAGAGTTATACCTTGGCATTGATTTAAACAAAAGCAAACGTCTTTTCATTGTCAAACTCCTCAGAACACTCAACCATCATTTCCCTCTGCAACTCTTTTCAAACCTTCTTGAGACAATCCGCCGCCGCTCCTACTTCCAAATCAATGGCAGCCAAACACACTTTCTCTGCTGTGAAAACCTCACCCAGAACCCCTTCTGAGCATGAAGCTCTGGACTTCGTCCAAGCTATGGCTGGCTTCCGACCTGCTCCAAAACACGAAGGCTCTTGGTTGAAAGTTAAGCTTGATAATACCTGCGACCTGGGTCCTTGGGTCAATGTTTTCCCAAACCAATTTGAACTGCCTTACCGTCAACATGCATCCCGAATTCCCGCTTTAATCTTTCGCAAGGAAGAAGCTTCCTTCGTCGACTGGCAGAAGTCAGACGCCCAGACCAGATTCGGGCAGTGGCCGAACACCAATGACGCCGAGATCCAATGGTACCAGCAACGCCGTAGTAAAGACCTTGAGCGATGGCAAGCCGTTGGAATCGCCGATCCCATTGACCTCTGCTTCTCCCTAAAGTCTGGCTGCAATAGAGCTCCCCTGGCAGCAGCAGTCTGTTTCTGGGACACTTCTTCAAACACCTTCCATCTCCCCGCAGGCCCAATGGGTATTACCCTGCTGGATGTGTATACAATTACTGGGTTTCCATTCGCCAACCCACCAAGTCCTCTCAATGACCTTGCTTTAGAACATCAAATCCCTTCTGATCAGCCTCGCCCCAACTCATACACCCCGTGGGTCAGTCACTATGGGAGTACTGACGATGATCTAAGTGGCCTAGCATTCCTGGAATTCTGGCTACTCAAATACGTTGAATGCAGCGCCACCAACAAACCCACCTTCGCCTGGGCCAGAACGGCTGAGCTGCTTTACAATGGTATCCCTCTCAACCTCTTAGAGCTAGCCACTGGATTACTATATAGGTCACTACACTTTCTATCTTTAGAACCCTTTAAACACAGATCTGTTAGCGGTCCTCTTTGGATTTTAGACTTGTGGCTTCAAACCTACTTTCCTGTTTTCCGTTCTTCTTCTGTCACCAGTTTTCTGAAAGATAAGGTTTTAGGCCAAACCATGGTGTCCGCCCCACATTCTCCAGCCATTAGCTATTCGCGTTGTTTCCACTATCTGTATAGTATGGAAAACCTGCCTTCAGATTCTATTACCATTGTCTGCAGACGAACATATCCTTCTCTTGTAAAGGAAGACTTTATTTTCAGCAATCGCCACAACGTCCTGCAGCTCTTTTTCTTTCTACGCCTCCTTTCCAATCGCGACTTTAAACTACCAGGGAGAGTCGGAGTAGAAATTTATGCCCCCAACTTCTTCGCGAGGCAATTTGGAATGTGCCAATGTATTCCATATCCTCCGTTGACTAGCCGCAACCATTTCACTTCGTGGCGAGAAACCTATAACGCTGGGACTGATCCTGAATCCATTCCCTCCTGCTTCAAAGACATCATCCAGCCTGTCAACACCTATCCCCTTGGTGGAGTACGTTTGAGCTTCGCGGCTACTAATGAGTTCACTAGGTGGTGGACTTCAATCAATGAGGGCAAATGGAACCCAGACCACCTATCCGCGTTTAGAAAGATTTTCCAGCCATATCAGAAACAATTCCGCCATGCCGAAGATTTGGCTGTGTTTGCTATTGAAGGCCCTCACCCACACGTTGAACCTTCCTTGGTTCCTGAGGTGCGAACAGAAGTGCTTCCTGCCCCCCAGGTATTTTAAACTCCTTTAACTATAATGATCAATTCCCTGATCTATATATCTTTTCTGACCACTTCCTTCCTTGCAGCGTCCCCAAAGAACCAAGAAGCATGCGAACAAAATTGGTGTTCGCCCTCCCAAAAGGTTCAAACCAAGTCTTCCTACTGAAGAGGCCGTTTCTCGACCCCAGGTATGGGTTCATTTAATTCGAAAGCTCGTATGCTTATGTAGTCAAGTCAACTAACCCTCTGATTGTCTTACAGGTGGATCGGCCTATGCAGTCTAGTCCTGAAGCCGCGCGATCCCCCGAGGAATGCAGTCAACATCCTACTGCTTCTGGTGCTCCGAACCTGACTGTCCTGGCTGAAGTAACCTCTGCCGAGGCCCAAAAGGCAGCTCCTCCCTCAGCTAACCTGGACACTGGGACTCCTACTGAAGCAGATCAAGAGGTACTGTTTCGATAATCCACTCAATCGGAAATATCTCAATGAACTTGAGCTCAATTGTGCTTCTGTCGTTTCAGGGACCAATTCCTGTATTTGAGGTTAGCTCTTCCTCCGAGTCAGTTGCTTCTCCGGTCCTGGATACTATGATGGGAGAGGTCTTTAGTGAAAGCGCTAAGCTCGTCCCTATCCAAACTGTTGCTGCGAATGAGCCAATCCCCCGCGAGACAATTTCCTGTTCGCCTCAGAGAACAGTGACTGATATTCCTGCGAACGAAATTCCCCCCGCGAATGCAGTCTCTCTTGCGAACGAAACTGCTACCGCGAATGCCGATCGCGCGAATGATATTGCTCAACCAGTGCTTCAACCAGTGATCCCAACTGAGACTGACCCAAAGGTAACAATTTTTACTCTACAGCTTCTGTTTGTATTCTTATAAACACTTAATGTTTCTTTGCTTGCCAGATTCCGGAGAACCTTCCAATGACCTCCTCTTCTGATCATGCTACGCCTTCCCTCATCGAGCAAGTCCAACTAATGCTGGATCCTTTTCAAGCAAACCAATCCATTGCTGATGCGACATTATTCCTCCGTAACTTGGAGCACGAGGATCTTCTCCACCCACATACTAGGATGCAAATTGAAGATGCTATTCGTATCCTTCGAGTTCAAGCTGACGAAAGACTCTTGAAGAAATTGCGGCGTCTATGGGAATTCACAACCAATGCTGCAACCTTATCTGAGCGTGCCAAAGCCACACGATTGGAGGCCCCTCAGTATCATCAGCAGAAAGAGAAATTCCAAGCTGAACGGGTTGCCAAAGCCAACAGTCTTGCTAGACTTGTCCATAACGCGACCCATTTGCTTCCTAACCGACTTGCTGAGCTCAAACGTCAAAAAGCTGAGATTGAGGCCCAGCTAGCAATTGCCGAAGAGGAAGCCCAAAACAACTTAGACGCCCTGGAGCAAGAGAAGAATTCCTACCAGACTCTTCAACAAATGATCAACCAGGTGGACGACAGGATCGAAGATTCCCTGATCAACGAAGAGAATATCCAAAACGCCCTTGACACTGCTTTAGCGAATATCAAGCACATTAGTAAATTTATTTAACTAGTTATCTGTACTGACTTTGTTCGCGAATATTATTCTGAATGCAGAAGATCTTTTCAAATTGATTCCATATCCTTGACCTCTCGAAAACTGTCCCCAACTTTAACTGCAACGTTGCACCATTAACTTGCGCATTTACCGCATTCAACTAACACAGCACGCGTGATAAATGCTTGACCAATGAACGAACAGTAAACCATTCAGTTCCCTTCGGTGAAAACCTAGCGTTTCGCCTATAAATAGTGATCAACTCCTTTCATCACCTTCAACAACCAAGAACATGTATTCTCCTTTCTGTCTCAAAGCAGTTCCACCAGACCTCTTTCTTCAAACTTCCTGTCCTCTAGGCTTCACAACCAAACCTCAAATCCTGGGTAGGCTTCACAACCTAACCTCAGGAATAAGATCTGTTGCGCCCAGCCCTGAAGTCGCCTCAAAGTGCATCACTGGAACCAAATTCCACTTGATGAGGGGATTGACTTCTGGTATTGGACTGAAGAAGGCTTCTGTGCCGACAGGATTCCTCTGTCGAGCCTCTTCCGCGCCAGGTCAGACCAAGTTGCTTCTACTCCCATCACCGTCGACTTGCTTTCAATATGCTGGCCGCGCAAGGTGGAAGATGAAGCGAAACCTGTAACAGTTTGAAGAGAAACTTTATGAAAGGAGTTGTAATAGCTCTTTCTTCAAGCAGCTCTGTTCTTGTTCAACACTGTATTTGTTGCAATCAGTTCTTGTTCAACACTGTATTTGTTGTAATGTATCCATGAATATTATGCAATAAACACAAATTGTTTATGTTTAATGTATAAACCACAGGTGCTGGTTCAAAATAAATTAGGGCTTGAAAAACACAACTTGTTCTTCCCAAAAATTGTCGAAAATTTCAAAAATTTCGAAAAACCACATTAATTGGTTTCTATACCTATGGTGCCCCCCAGTTTTATCATGTGCACAGAAAGCCAAAACCTCAAACAGGTTAAGCGTTAAGCAACATGAATGAAACTGCCAAGACCCCAGTTCTGCGAACGAGACCCTAAGGCTCTAAACTCTGCCCCCCTTGCTGGCAAACAGGCTGTTCTGTGGTCTGTGGCGGCAAAGGATCGTCAGAAGCCCAAACACTTGGAAAATACTGTTTCAGATGCCTCCCATTAATAGGGTTATTATGGACTTCTCCATCCAAATTTCGCAAATAATAAGCACCTTTACCCACGATCTGGTCAATCACAAAAGGCCCCTGCCACGTAGGCGACCATTTACCCCTGCCGCGAACATGTTCGCTAAAGGGAAGTACTGCTTTCCAAACCAAGTCGCCAACTCCAAAACTTCTGCCACGTGTCCTGGCATCATATGCGCGAGCAACTCGTTGTTTCTCAACCATTATATGATCTAAGGTTTCCATACGAATAGTATCCAACTGTTCATACTCTTGAAACATGGCCTGAACATAATCCTCCCCTACTAACTGATGTTGTTCGCGAACCCTTAGGGAATTAACATTTATCTCCATGGGTAAAACTGCATCATGCCCAAACATCAAATCATAGGGTGTGGTTCCTGTAGGTGACCGCTTAGATGTTCGATACGCCCACAGAGTATGATCAAGCTCATTATGCCAATCTCTAGGATTATCAATCAACATCTTTCGCAAGATATTGATTATGACTTTGTTACTAGCCTCAGCTTGTCCATTCGCCTGAGCATAATATGGTGTGGAATGCAGAAACTTAATCCCATAGTCAGTGATGAAGTCTTCAGTTTCCTTTGCTAGAAATGCTGCCCCCCTGTCTGCGACTAAACACTCTGGGATATCATACCTGCTAATGATGTTGCTGAAGATGAAGCTGCAAACTGTACGAGCAGATGCATCTTTTAAGGGTACAGCCTCCACCCATTTTGTAAAATAATCGGTTGCCAACAGGATGAACTTATGCTGCTGAGATGAAGCTGGATGAATAATTCCTATAAAATCCAACGCCCATCCTCTTGCTGGCCAAGGTTTAATAATGGGTTGCATGGGCACATCTGGAACATGCCGCACTGGTCCATGCGCTTGACACTCCTGACATCCTTGAGCAAAGGTAATGCAATCTTTCAAGATCGAAGGCCAAAAGTAACCATAACGACGGATCAGTCACCTCATCTTTGGTCCAGCCTGGTGCGAACCACACACTCTGTTTATAGGTGGAACCTAATATTTCTCCTTTACCGGGTTACAATTCAAGAAATAACACTAAGTGTGGTCGATTGTTAAATGTGCATCGTTTATTATGCTTGAAGTACTGTTTACAGGGTCAAAGCCCAGTCAGATTTGAGAAGCCACTCTGGGTCCTTTGTCAGGGCCCAGTTAATTGTAAAGTTGAGGTAAAGCAAGGGAGTTCATTCCCACATTGGAAAAAGACAAAGTGCTGCCTTTAATGCTACTATAAATACCGGTGAGGACCTCCCGGTAAGAGGACGGACAATTTCTTAACTACTCTTGAGTTTTCTGCTTAACTGACAGTGTCTGACTTAAGCATCAGAGTGGCTTCCCTCGGTAAACCCGGGGACGCCCCTTTGACGTGTTTGTTCTTTACACAGGAAAACTCGGAGTACAAGGAAGTTCGCTATTTCTGGAACCGTGCAACCCGCTAAAGGGGCCGCGAGTTTACCCGGAAACAATTGGTGCTCTCGTTGAGAGCTGAACTCAAGACCTCCCAATTAATATTTTGAGGGACGGTGGAAATGGCAGGAGAACAAGATCCAACTAGGAGGCTTAATTTCTCAGGGGATGATAACCCAGGGACCTCCAGGACCCAGTTTGGCCAAACAGATTTGGCAGCAGCATTCGAGCTCTTGAAAAAGGACTTTCTCGCTCAAAAGGAGCAATCTACTCGAGAACATGCCGAGTTAATGACGGTAAGGGAGCAGTTAGCAACTATCCAGGCCGAGCATGGGCTTCTTCAAGCAACCTTAACTCAAAGGGCGAATGCCATGGGGACGTCAGCCAGACTTGCTGATATCATCACCCCAGAAGGGAATCTTCCGGGTTATGGAAACCCGCGAACTCTTGACAGTGCATACATACCACCCGCTATTCTCCCAACCACTGCCCACCCTAACCCAAATCCACAAATTATCCATCTCTCCAATCCTTTGTTTAATCACAATCTTACAGGACCTCCTCCACCTCCAGAGCCGTTGTTAAATCAACCACTTCCCCCAGCAGATGCCCAGACCTAGCTGCTTTTACAGTTGACACAAACTGTGACCCAACTTGAGCAGCGTCTTAACTCGGGAACGGGACCACAACAATACCAACCCTTTATTACCCGTGCAAGCTCATTCTCCACAGGGGTTCAAGCAGACAAAAAGCCACCGGAAGCAAAGCCATTTAAGATTAAGAGATATGCCGGAATGGGGTGCCCGTATGCACACCTTGAGTTGTTCCAGTCTCAGTTGGATTCAACCTGGTTCACAGATGCCCAAGCATGCCATGCTTTCCAGGAAACACTCAGTGAGGAGGCATTGAGTTGGTTCCTCAAGTTACCGGCTTTGTCAATAGAGACCTATGGTCAGCTGACACAGAGGTTCCTGTCCCGGTTTATCCTGCTGTCTAGTGCCAACCGAAGCACCACTTCGTTATTCAAAGTCCAGCAAAGGGATGATGAAAGCTTGAAAATTTTTGTAACCCGTTGGCTGTCCACGACTTCCAAGTGTGGGCACTTGGACGAGTCAGTAGCATCAGAGGCGTTCTTACAGGCGCTCAAACCAACCCGCTTTGTGGTGGAGCTCAGGAAGCAGCGGTTCAGGTGCTACGACGATTTAATTAATGAAGTAACTCGGCAAGCTCAAGCCGAGTACGACACCTTCGGGGAACGCCGGACGAATACCGGGTTCACAAGCCAGTGAGCTGATGGATGGAAAAAGGAAGGGCAGAATAAGAGTGTCCAGGGATACTACGGCAAAAGTTCAAACAGACCAAGGGAAAAACCGAGAGAGGCTCCATACCCAAGACATCCAGCCCGGGAAGAAAAAAACACTTACATCCCTCGATATGAAGTGTTGACCAACTTGACTGCCTCCTATGAAGAAATTTGGAACCGCCATAGGAATGAAGTTCCCCCGGCTCCAAAAAGAAAGTTTCCCAAAAGGGCAGGGCCGGACAACGGGCAACACTGTGTCTATCACAACGAGTCTGGCCACACCACCGACCGGTGCTTTTCCCTTCGAAACACCATTGAGTACATGATCCAGAACGGCAAGTTACAGCAGTACAAGTCACCCGCCACAGGTGTCAACCTAATTGAAGTATATGGGGAGATAATGACGATTCACGGGGGTGGCACCCAAGGGATGTCCGGTCACCGGGCCAAAAGACTCTGCTCAAGAGGCCCGGAGTTGGAGATAATGCAGCTTCGTCAGGAATGCCGCAAGGAGCTGGTTCCTTGGGATACCGTGTCATTTTCTCAGTCTGAAGACACGCTGAAAGTGCATCACAATGATCCTTTCATTATCACTCTTCAGATTGACCATTGGAGAACTCGAAGGGTTCTAATAGACACGGGAGCCGCTGTCAGCGTCATGTTCAGCAGTTGCTATAAGGGGTTTAAAAGAGGAAGAGATAAGCTCTATAGAAACCACGAGCCATTGATCAGTTTTTCAGGTGAGACGACTCAACCGTTGGGGTCTGATCAGCTAACGGTTACATTTGGAACCGGGCACCAGTCCACAAGAATTGTAGTTCCCTTCATAATTGTGGACTGCCCATCATCCTACAATGCCATACTCGGGAGAGATGCACTCTGGGGCCTACAAAGTTTTATAGCGGGTCACATGCTGCTTATGAAGGTACCTACACCCGGGGGTTGGGTTACAATTCGCGGAGACCAAGAAGCCGCTGTCAAATGCAACGCGATAGCAACTCAGTCCCAGCATGAGATGTTTTCGGCCGGTTTTTCCCTGTCCCCATTTGACAAACCCGATGACCCCAGGGATGACCCGGATTCTTTGCCCATCAGTAAGACGGCACAAAAGAAGAGCCAGAAGTATCCTGCCAAGTTCCCCCGGCCAGCCCCAATCGAAGTAACAGAATGGATTCAGATTTCAGAGGAATACCCGGAGAGGAAGATTTGCATTGGCACAGGCCTTGACCCCGAGGTCAGAACCCGGATGATTGAGCTGCTAACCCGGAAACAGAAGGTGTTTGCATGGTCATATGCAGACATGCCCGGGATTTCTCCAGAAGTTATGACGCATTCACTCAATATTATCCCGGGTGTTAAACCGGTAAGACAGAAGCGTCGTGCATTTTGCGCGGAGAAGTACAGGGCCATTCAAGCAGAAGTTAAACGTCTTAAAGACATCGGGTTCATTGAAGATGCAACATACCCGGATTGGCTGGCCAATGTGGTGATGGTCAAAAAGGCAAACGGAAAGTGGAGGATGTGCGTCGACTACACAGATCTGAATAAGGCTTGCCCGAAGGATAGTTTTCCCCTTCCAAAGATTGATCAACTGGTGGATTCAACCGCGGGCCACCCCCAGTTGAGCTTTATAGATGCATACTCGGGATTTAACCAAGTTCCGATGAATCCCGCGGATCAACACCACACATCTTTTACAACAGACAAGGGGATGTATTATTACAAAGTGATGCCTTTTGGACTCCGGAATGCAGGAGCCACGTTCCAGCGCCTCGTAGTGGGCATGTTTGCAAACCAACTCGGGGATACTATGGAGGTTTATATAGATGATATGCTGGTCAAAAGCCGGGAAACAAGTAAACACCCGGATGACTTGGAGACCGTTATCGACATTGCCTTAAGCAAGGGAATGAGGTTAAACCCGGAGAAGTGTGTGTTCGGTGTTTCAGGAGGAAAGTTTCTCGGGTTTATGGTCAGCGCTCGGGGAATTGAGACAAACCCCGACAAAATTCAAGCCGTCTTGGCCATGCAACCGCCAAAAACCAGGAATGAAGTCCAGCAACTTACTGGCAGGCTGGTAGCCTTATCCCGGTTTATATCCAGGTTAACAGATAAATGTGCCCCCTTTTTCAAAATTCTCAAGAGTCAACACCGCGAGCGGATTACATGGCAGGAAGATCACAATCAAGCTTTTGAAAAATTGAAGGAATACTTGGCGTCAGTTCCTTCCTTATCCAGACCTAACCCGGGAGAAATACTCTATCTATACCTGGCGGTATCTCAAACGGCTGTCAGCTGTGCCTTGATAAGAAAGCCAGAGTCTGAAGAACTGCCAGTCTACTATACTGGAAAAGGATTCAATGATCCTGAAACTCGTTATCCAGATATCGAAAAACTGGCCCTGGCCTTGGTTGTAGCAGCAAGGAAGTTAAGACCCTATTTTCAAGCACATTCTATCCATGTGCTCACCAACCAACCACTACGGCAGGTTCTGCAAAAGCCGGCGACTTCAGGAAGACTGGTCAAGTGGGCAATTGAGTTGGGGGAGCATGATTTGCACTTTAAACCGCGAACGGCAATCAAAGGGCAGGCAGCAGCAGACTTCATTGCCGAGTTAATCCCAGCAGATTCATCAGTTGCTGAAACTCTTCCTACACAAGCTGAACCGGAGAGTTGGCAAATATTTGTAGATGGATCAGTCAATCAGAGGCAATGTGGAGCAGGCATTACATTGGTAGACCCGGAGGGTAATATGTTTGATTATGCTCTACGCTTTAACTTCAAAGCATCAAACAACACGGCTGAGTACGAAGCCTTAATCAAAGGGCTCCAACTCGCTAAAGATATGGGCGCCCGGCATCTCTGCATACTAAGTGATTCACAACTGGTAATATTTGTAGATGGATCAGTCAATCAGAGGCAATGTGGAGCAGGCATTACATTGGTAGACCCGGAGGGTAATATGTTTGATTATGCTCTACGCTTTAACTTCAAAGCATCAAACAACACGGCTGAGTACGAAGCCTTAATCAAAGGGCTCCAACTCGCTAAAGATATGGGCGCCCGGCATCTCTACATACTAAGTGATTCACAACTGGTAGTGCAGCAGGTTAACGGCGGATTTCAGGCAAAGGAAGCACATCTTTCGTCCTATCAAAAGTTAGCGGCTTTCTTGCTGGAAAAATTTGACACCTTTGAGATTACTCAAATACCGAGGCAGCAGAATGTGAGAGCAGATACTCTGGCTAGGATTGCAACAGGGGACGATTCCAATACCGAGTTTAAAGGCTTACTGGTCGAGACATTGGAGAAACCAAGCATCTCACTCTCCTTTTCTGAGATTTTCGCAGTGGAAGCAAACCCGCCACCATCTTGGATGGATGACTTCATCAACTTCATCCAACATGGAACCCTACCTGAGGACCCGGTAGCGGCCAAACGACTACGGGTTCGAGCGGCGCAGTATAGTATCCGTGATGGGAAACTGTATCGACGAGGACATACTTTCCCTGATTTGAAGTGTATTACACCCGAGGAAGGAGACCGGGTTTTGCAGTCGCTTCATAGCGGGGTATTTGGAAATCACTTTGGAGCCCGTAACCTGGCTTTCAAAACCCTAAGAATGGGATATTACTGGCCTTCTTTGGAACACGATGCCAGAGTCGTCGTAGATTCCTGTCTTCAATGTCACCGATTTGCAAGCTTTCCCCGTGCCCCATCAGTCCCACTATCAGTAATAATTTCTCCATATCCATTTTGCATGTGGGGGATTGATTTCATCGGGCCTCTACCCACAGCTCCGGGACAGCTCAAACACGCCATTGTCTCAGTGGACTATAATTCCAAGTGGATAGAAGCTCAACCCCTGGCACGGATCACAACCGCAAATGTTAAGAAATTCCTTTGGAACAATGTCTTTTGCCGGTTTGGAATCCCAGAGACGTTTATCACAGATAACGGGACGCAGTTTGACAACGATGAGTTCCGGGAATTCTTACATTCCAATGGGACAAAGGTCCTATATGCCTCCCCTGCACACCCGCAGACTAATGGACAAACTGAAGCCGTTAACAAGCTCATCAAGCAAGTTCTGAAGAAGAAGCTGGAGGACGCAAAGGGTCTATGGGCTGAGAAACTTCCAGAGGTTTTGTGGGCGCTTAGGACAACTCCAACAGAAGCCAATGGGGAGAGCCCATTTCTTATGACCTTTGGCTCTGAGGCAGTGATCCCGGTAGAGATGGAAGTCCCGAGTGACCGGGTACAACTGTTTGACAGGGAAACCAACAATGAAGGCATCCGCCTTAACCTGGACCTCCTGGAGGAACGCCGGGAGCGTGCACATCTCCGAAATATCAACAAGAAGCAAAAAGTGGCTAAACACTACAATTCCCGGGTTATCAAGCGCCCACTCAAACTCGGGGATTGGGTAATGAAGGAGGTTATCCCTAAGCCAACGGGGTTCAAAGCTCCATGGGAGGGTCCATATGAAATTGTTGAAGTCGTGGGCCCGGCAACGTTTTACATCCGGGGTACAGATGGAGTTACGCTTCCACGACCATGGAACGCCCAACATCTGCATCTCTTTCCCAAATAGGTACCAAGTTATCTATGAATGTCCAAATTTATTGTTTATGATGTTATATATAAAGCCTTTCAGGCCCACAATGCATGAAAACCCCTACCGGGTTATGTTTTATTAAACAGTTTGTTGAAGTGAATGCAGCCTTTAGCGGCCCTACTTGTATGCCTTAATCGGCATTCTCCGATAATCTCCGATAATCTCTGGTCTACATGACGTGAAATATTGCAAGCCTTAACGGCCTTATTTCACTGTCAAACTCGGCATTGTCCGATAATCCCCGATAATCTCCGGTCTACAAGACGTGAAATATTGCAAGCCTTAACGGCCTTATTTCACTGTCAAACTCGGCATTCTCCGATAATCTCCGATAATCTCCGGTCTACATGACGTGAAATATTGCAAGCCTTAACGGCCTTATTTCACTGTCAAACTCGGCATTCTCCGATAATCTCCGGTCTACAAGACGTGAAATATTGCAAGCCTTAACGGCCTTATTTCACTGTCAAACTCGGCATTCTCCGATAATCTCCGGTCTACATGACGTGAAATATTGCAAGCCCTAACGGCCTTATTTCACTGTCAAACTCGCCAATCTCCGATAATCTCTGGTAATCTCCTTAACTTGAAATATTGCAAGCCTTTCACGGCCTTATTTCAGTCTTTGAAAGTCCTAACGGACACGTACAGCCCTAGCGGCACTTTTTATTAAACATGCCAAACCGGCAATATGTGTACATTTTGTCATATTACGCATCACAAATACCGGGTTATTCGACAGGAAGCCATAATTGACCAGTACGGCCCTACCGGGCCTATTATTATTTTATGAACATAACATGCCAGACCGGCACTATATGTAAATTTTATCTACACTTGTGAGATACGCATCAACTCGACTTGTTATTTTACAGGGAACGTCTTATAGAAAGACATTCACCCCTATGGCTGTAGCGGCCCGTGGAAGCCCTAACGACCACGTATATCATAGCGGCACTATATTTATTCACATGGCAAACCGGCATTATATGTAAATTTTTGTACTGTTCATCAGGTTACCGTGTTTTGGCACAGGAAGAGTTGTGAGAAGGAAAAATTTGATTACTTTAAAAAGATCAATTACAAAAAGTAGCGAACCGCTACAGGTAAACTAATCTATTACAGCAAAAACGAAAAACAGCCTAAGGCTCCGGTTCAAGGCGCTGCCGACCCCCTACCCCCGCCAGTGCTAGACCCGCCACGTCCTCCCCGGGGCTGTATGATGAACTGACCCCTACGGAGAGGTGGCCGGTTTCGAGGACCACCCACAATCCCACCACGGGAAGTACCTCTCCCGGCTGTCGAAGAACGAACCGGGGGACTCCGAGCCGGGTTCGCAGGAGCCCTAGGGTTTGCAGCCATGGCAGGAGTCGACCGGGAGGTGCCTGCAGCCTCGTCGGGTCTGACATGACCTTGATGACCGTCATAACCAGCCTTGTCGAGCCAGCCTTGGCGAATCCCAGCGCTAACTATTTCGGCACGAGCCTCGGCCCTTGCCGTCCGCAGCTTCAGGTCAAACTCGGGGCTCGCCAGAAACTCGGAGACTGCAGAGCCCTTGGCCCGGGAAACAGCCTGGATTAAATCCCCTTTTTGTTGCTCCAGGGAAGTAACCTGTTGCTGCAGCCCCTGGTTTTGCTCGGTCAGCTGGGCTATCGCGGCGTCTTGAGCACACCGGTCCTCCCGGTGACCTTCGATGACTTTCTCCAATTCCGAGTTCTTGGCCACCAGGTCTGCTATGTGTTCTTCCGCCTTGGCCAACTCCGCACACGACGCAATGGCTGATGCGCTTGCGAATTCCCGGACCCGAGCCAGGTTTTCTTCACTCGCCGTCCCCTGGTCCCGGGCGGCCCGGAGATCATCCCTGAGGACTCTCTCTCGCTCGGGGATGCCTTCGGTTATGAGCCGATCAGTTGCCAAGTACGACAACCTGACAGCCTACACAAATCAAATAACGGGTTAGTACAAGGAAACAAAAACAAAAGAAGAACGGGTTAAAGAAGAAGACAAACTTACCCGCATCAGTTTCTCCTGCGCCCTCCGGGCTACAGTCAACGGGTCCTCATGCTCCAGGACATAGGAGTCGGCGGCGCAGTTCTTCAGATCCGCTACCATTCTCTGGATGGCCACTTCCGCCATTCCCGCGCCCGCCAACTCCTCCATGATTTCAGTGGTGTCCCGGTGCTGTTTTCTCTCCCTCCTCTCTTTCCTCTCCTTCATTCTCTTCCTCCTCTCGGACCTCCCCGAGCTGGATGCCTCACGGGTGCGTTTGCGAGAGGGAACGGGCTCCACTTCTTGAACTTCGTCACTCCCCTCCGGGTTCTCACTCCCTATCCCCCTTTCCAACCCTCCAACCTCTTCACCTCCGTTGTCATCCTCTTCAGTAAACTCCTCACCGGGGAGCACAGACGATGGAACCGCGCTCATCACCGGTTCTTCAGTCTCTTCGTCGGCGATGGAAGATTCCCTCCCCGGTTCTTCAAATAGCGGGTTGTAATCCGCCTCCGAGGGATTCCCTTCGACTTCCTCCCCCTCCTGGAAAACCTCTGGCCCGAGAACCTCAACCAAGTACTCGGGGATCTCGTTGTAGTGCAACGTGTTGACATGGAACTGCTGAACATCCCCTTGCTCGGCGTCTGGACGCAGGAAAGCCGCTTTTGACGTCAGGTCGATGTCATACGCTAGACCCTCCGCCCCTTGCGCCCGGATCCCGGCCCACACAGCTTTGTCCTCGAAGCCGTCGTATATTCCCGGGTTCTTGCGTTTCGTGAACTCCATCGGGAGAAGAGCTGCAACAAAAGACATAACCCGTTAGACCGGAGCATGTAACAACAAAAATTGTGAAGGACACGAGACAAACCTGGAAGCTCCATCAACCGGCACCTGCTGTACACATACAGCCTACAAAGCCGGTACGAACTCCGGTCATCTTGACCCCGGAAGGCCCATAGCATCCTCCGGATCCTTTTCTCCATCACCGGCTCCAAAGGAATGTCGGGGACGTCTGCAACACAGATAACGTATGTAAGTACAACTCGGGAAAGGAGAAAAGAGACCCTAAGGGAGACGACTTACTCATCAGTGGCTGGAAGTCACCCGGTACTTGAAGCGCGTGTCCCGGGTCTTGAAAGTTTCTTATCAAGAAACTTTTTTCCCTCCAGGTCCGGCTCACGGAGGTCGGCAGGTCCTCGATGATCTTCTTGAAGACCCCTTTGGACTTCAGTTGGATGGTCCCACTGAAACCCGCCTTCCGAGAGTACTCGGCCCGGTACATGGCGTGTAACTCGTGGTAGGTCGGCATCTGCTGCTTCAACACCTTGTACATCACGCACAACCCTAGTAGCTGCCTCCACATATTCGGGCCAACTTGCCCGATCGTGAAGTTGCTCGCAGCCAGGAGGTACTGCACCTCCACCTTTAGCGGGAGTGACAGACCGCACCGTAGCTGGTACTCGTGGCATAGCGTCCACCCATCCCCGGGAGCGAAGAACTGATCCTCGGGTTCTAAAGTCCGAATTTCCACAGACTCAGGAATCTTCCAGTTACTCCTAAGCTCCACAATCTCCTCCGCGGTCAGTGAGTACCCGGAAGGGTCGAGAGCGGTCCCATCAGTGAAGGTCACTGAGGCAAACTCGGGGACGTGAGCGTCCATTGCAGGGTTTGTCATCTGCAAAACAAGAAACACGGGAACGTCGTCAGAAACCCAGACAACCCGGCGACCACAAAGATAAACTCACACACTAACGCAGAAACCCAGATTGGAACCCAGAAACAGTACACATAGTCGATCCAAAATACTCAAAAACAACGGAAAAGGAAACAGTACCTTACTTGTGAGGGTTTGAAGGGCTTTTGAGATCGATTTGAGTTTGGGAATCCAACAAGCACAGCGACAACAGAGAATGAGAGCAAAAGCACGAAAAAGTTATCGGTTTCGAAGGTGAGACAAAACTGTCACCCTCAACCCCTATTTATACAGTTAGAGACGTACACTGAAGGGACGTTTCGGTTTTTCGAGAAAATCGACACGTGTCGTGCATGCCGCGTCCCAAAACCGAAAAACTTTTCAGTTTCCCCCACTTCAAACTGAAAACTTTTCAGTTTCCCCCACTACAACCCGGAGACGTCGTTTTCAATTCTCAAAGTGAACGTGTCTGCGGGGTACCCTTGCGTAGGGACTTGGGGGACTGGGTACACCGGGTCTGGATGATACCTTTGTAACCCGGTAAAGAAATGATTTCAAGTCCCCACCCAAGCGTACCCCTTGACTGAGGACTTGGGGGACTTGTTTATAGGTGGAACCTAATATTTCTCCTTTACCGGGTTACAATTCAAGAAATAACACTAAGTGTGGTCGATTGTTAAATGTGCATCGTTTATTATGCTTGAAGTACTGTTTACAGGGTCAAAGCCCAGTCAGATTTGAGAAGCCACTCTGGGTCCTTTGTCAGGGCCCAGTTAATTGTAAAGTTGAGGTAAAGCAAGGGAGTTCATTCCCACATTGGAAAAAGACAAAGTGCTGCCTTTAATGCTACTATAAATACCGGTGAGGACCTCCCGGTAAGAGGACGGACAATTTCTTAACTACTCTTGAGTTTTCTGCTTAACTGACAGTGTCTGACTTAAGCATCGGAGTGGCTTCCCTCGGTAAACCCGGGGACGCCCCTTTGACGTGTTTGTTCTTTACACAGGAAAACTCGGAGTACAAGGAAGTTCGCTATTTCTGGAACCGTGCAACCCGCTAAACGGGCCGCGAGTTTACCCGGAAACACACTCCTAAATGTACCTCTCTCATTACTCGCTTGGCTTCCTTTCCAAAGATACACCTAAGATCAACTCCATCCTCTCCTCTACGTAGGAGTTCGCCACCTCGTAACACATAGTTGGTGGCAAAGTATCTGACTTGTCTATCCACCGGAGTAGATGGATTATCCAAGTAATCAATGAGTGGTTGACGCCAATCTGTATCGATAGCCTCTATTGTAGCGACATACCATTCATCCGCGTCTACCCTCCGAGCCATGAAAGAAGGTAATGTCCTCCTTTCCACTTTCAAAATCCGCTCGCAGACTCCATCAGCCAAAGTTATGCCAGTGGCAATTTGTGCCAACTCATTCGCCGCAAAGTTGTGTGCCCTTGGGATGTAATCTAGAGTGACATCACTGAATTGCTCCAGCAGTTCTATAGCCCTTTCCCAAAATGGAACCAAAGTGAAGGTTGTGCACTTATATGATCCCTTAAGCTGATTGATTACCAACAAAGAGTCGCCGAACACACTTACCACTGTTACCCCCATTGCGAGCAACATTTCCAATCCGATTATGAGTGCCTCATATTCGGCCTGATTGTTGGTGCATTTCCACTCTAGTTGGAAAGAATACGCATGACGAACCCCCAGAGGACTTACCAGAGATATCCCAGCGCCGGATAGACTCTCGGTGCTGCTCCCATCAAAGTATAGCTCCCAGGGCTGCAGTAGAATAGCCACCACGTCTAACTCTCTGTACTGTAAGTCTTGTTTTACTGGATGATGAAGCAGGAAATCTGAAACCGCCTGTCCGGTTTGTGCCTTCAAAGGTGTATATTGTAGTGAGAACTCAGACAAAGCTAACACCCATTTACCAATTCGACCCCTAAGAATAGGTCTAGTTAACATGTATTTCACCAAGTCTGTCTGTGCCACAACTACCGTTGTGAAAGATAACATATAATGGCGTAACTTGCAACCGGCGAAATACAACGCGAGGCACAACCGTTCCATGTCACTATATCTGGTTTCTGCATCTATCAACGTCCTGCTAAGGTAATACACAGCATGCTCAACCACTTTATCGTTATCTTGGCACTCATCTTGTGCTAAAAGTGCAGCAATGGATGTTTCACATGCTGAAATGTAGAGCTTCAAAGGGTGACCAGGTCGTGGAGGCATCAGAACTGGCGGTGAGGTTAGATACTGTTTTATCCTGTCAAACGCTTCCTGGTGACTTGTTTCCCAACGAAACTCCGTATCTGCCCTTAACTTTAACAGAGATGTAAAGGGTTGAATCTTTCCTGCTGAATTCGAGATGAACCTACGTAAGAAGTTTATCTTTCCTAGTAACTGCTACAATTCCTTTTTGTTAGTTGGAGCTGGAGCTTCTATTACCGACTTGACTTTGTCCGCTGGAATCTCGATACCACGCTGATAAACCACAAACCCTAAGAAGTCGCCTGACTGAACCCCAAAGACACATTTAGCTGGGTTCATCCTGAGTTTATGTTTTCGCATCCTTATGAAGACCTTTCGTAGATCCTCTATGTGATCCGCCTTAATCTTGGACTTCACTACCACATCGTCAATATAAACCTCCAATATCTTCCCCAATATGTCATGGAAGATAAGGTTCATCGCCCTTTGATATGTGGCACCAGCATTCTTAAGCCCAAAAGGCATGACTTGGTATTCGAATGCTCCTGTAAAGCCTGGACATCTGAAAGCCGTCTTGTGCTTGTCTTCTTCCTCCACCGGAATCTGGTGATATCCTGCGGTTCCATCCATGAACGACAACAGCTCATGCCCTGCCACTGCATCAACTAGCATATCTGCCATTGGCATAGGATACACGTCCTTAGGTGTGGCAGTATTTAGATTCCTGTAATCCACGCACACCCTCATCTTACCATTCTTCTTTCTGACTGGTACTATGTTAGATAACCACTTGGCATACTTTGCAGGTCGAATAATTCCAGACTTAAGCATCTTTTCCACCTCTTCTTTTACTGAAGCCGCTGTATCGGCATGCATTCGCCTAGGTTCTTGTCTGACTGGCCTGTAACCATCCATGATTGGTAGTTTGTGACAAACTAACTCTGGTGCTAACCCAGGCATGTCCTCGTATTTCTCTGCGAAGCAATCCTTGTACTCGTGAAGTAGCTCAATGAGCTTCTGTTTTTGTTCAGGCTCCAAATACATACTTATTCCAACCTCTATTGGTTCCTCTAGGGTCCCTAGGTTGACTTTCTCTACTGGATCCTTGACCTTAGGTGGAGTATCATCCAAGGCTGCCGGAGCTGCCTGGATAATCTCCTCCTCTTCCTCGTCATATTCCAAAACATCATCGTTAACGCACTCTACTGCTGCCACCTGTTGGTAAGCCTCTTGCTCCTGCCTAAAAATAGATAATCTCTAGTGCAGGGAAGCGTAGGCTTCCAACTCCTCCTTGCTGAGTTGTGGCTTCATTGATTGTTTTGGGGTAAAACCATGGAGATTGGTCTATTGGCGTCTGCTTGAAGTTGCGCCAATCCCCATTGTGTAAGCTCAGTGGAGGTCACCCCATACGGATGTCCTTTCTTTGTGATACCACTGACTCTTAAAGGCCTCATATCTTCACTGTAATAACTTGCATCAACAAAGCAAGCTGCTACTGAGAATGGTCTAGGATTGGCTTTGATTATTTCAGACTCATCAGTCTCTGGGTTCCAGATAGCGAGCTCTTGATGGAGAGATGATGGAACACAACCGGCTTGATGAAGCCAATCTCTGCCCAGGATCATAGTATAAGGAGCAGTGCACTCAGCTACGAAGAAGGTCTGATACATCTCTGATGGACCAACCCTAATTTTTAGTATCACCACACCGAGTGTCTGAGCTATGTTTCCAGCAAAACTTTTTACCTTCATCTTGCTCTCTAGAATTTTCTCCTTCGGAACCTGAAGGTAATTCATGGTCTGTACGGTAAGGACACTTACAGCAGCCCCTGTATCCACCAATATCCTACTGACCCTTTTGTCCATCATGTCAGCAGACACGTACAATGGTCGCAAATGTTGCTTCATGGCGAATGTGGGCTTGGAGAATGTCCTCTTTATCCTTCTTTACAGCAAGCTCTTCTCTGCGAACGGATGACTCCGCTCCAGTTTCATCTTCTGACATGTTGAGGAAGACTTCAGACGAAATTGGCTCATCCAATGCGTACATAGAAGGTAAGACATACACCATATTGCAATAAGTGTTTGCCTCTGTAGCTGGTATCACAGCTTCGGTCGTCACGTAAACCTGAGCAGATTCAGATTGGTCTGAGATCATCTCACCATGCTCGTTTTCCACGTAAAGCACGCTGCATGGCAAACTTTCGTCCATGCCCCTGACGAGGCCATTAGTTAACAACCTGCAATTTAAAACCCTATCGTGTAGTATTAGTAAGTAGGGATCGTTCTAGCCGGGGACACTAGGGAAGGACTTATATTCTGCAAAACGAATCGTTAGTAATATTCACACATTTTATACAAAATACACATATACATAGCATATACAATTATCTGTCACATAATATACAAGTATACACAAATGCAAAGGTATAAACATATTTACGATTTTAAATGGGAGATTTATAAGGTGATTCGAAACATAAAGAAAAGAAAACAGAAATATTTACATACAATGGTCAATCAATACTCAAGCACACAACATAACAAACACCGCAATAAGCATATAACAATTTCATGCAAGATTAAACAGTGATGCTCGCACTATCATATGTTTTCATTGATTTCAACCTCTTATGACTTCTCATGTGTTTTTAGGAACTTCAAATATGCCTGAACCTAAAACATATGTGTCACCTTGTTTAAACTATCAAATATGCCTAACCTAAACAAGATACACTTACGAACTGGAGTCGGTTGAAGACATGGTCCTAGGTATGGCGTCACTCATCCTATTCAACATGCAAATCACTCACCCTAGCAACCCTTTTGCAGCAACTAGAATCAAACTATCAAATATGCCTAACTTGATCCTAGATTACTACGGCAGATTAAACTCCCCCCTTAGAAACGTCTTGGCCTAGACTATCTTTAGGTTTGATTACGTGATCAGGTGATGATTAATCAATTAGCACATACTACACACAAGAACATACAGCAACTTAATCTAAATCATGAAACTAAAATATACATAGAACGTTATACATCACACATGGTTTCAAGAAAATCACAAAGAAGAACTTAAGAACACATGCAATGTGTAAAACCGAAAACCATAAAATAATTTATAATAAAGCATGATAAAACACAGTAGATTATTACACAAAACCTTGATGAACTTCATACCTAGACTACCTATATAGATCGGCTAGGGTAGAAGGTGGAATTGGCGGCGGATGGAAGAAAGTAACGGCGGTTGGTGCGGCGGCAGCTTGTGCAGTTTGTGGTGTTTAGGGTTTTTGGTAGAGCTTGGCTATACTAAGGCTTAGAGCAATTGAGAGACACTAAAATAAGAGCTATACATGTCTATTTATACAGAAAATTTCGAACAAAACCCTAGGAAATTCGGGAGCTTCAAGGAGACACAACCTTTGTTGGACTTGGAATCCTTCTTGGACTTGGTTTCCTCCTTTCATCTTTGGACAAAGATTTCGACTTGGACCTTGGATTTCTGATTTCTTGGACTCCTCTACATGTTATTGGATCCATGTAGGCCTCTTACACAAGTTCTTGGGCTCATAGGTAGCCGAAATCATGGACAAACTCGGCAAGGACAGACTGGCAGAAACTGCCCAGTTTTGCAGCTTGACCTCCGTCCATTGTTTTGATCATAACTCCTTCATCTGAACTCCAAATTCTACGATTCAAGAAGATCTGAAAACTAGACTTCCGTAGCTTTCCAATGATATATGGCTCGTCCTCAGATTCCTCCTGGATCTTTAGATATGATTTTCTGAAGTTGATGTAAGGTTTCTGGAAATTTCTGCTCGGATCAAAATCTTATGTTTCGGAGTTTCTTCTTTTCCATGGCTTCTTTTGTTGTCTTCCATGAGTCCAATCTTCATGATTCTTGTTCTCATATGCTCATTTACATGTCATCTACACATTAAACCAAATTTATCAAAAATGATAATGTAAAGGTACGGTGAATCATAAGAGAAATAACCAAGTCTTATCCAAAATCGGTTTTTACAACACTTAAGCACAAATTTCTGTATAAATACATGTTTTAGCCATTGCTCTACAAAAAAACCCTTTTGACTCAAAATAAGTAAAAACGACCTTACTAAGGAATAAACTAAGTATAAATGAGGGTAAAAACATATTAAAAACATGGCGTAAAACGCACTTATCAAACTACCCCACACTTACTCTTTGCTAGTCCCTTAGCAAACTGACTCTAAAACAAAAACAAAATCAAATGACTCAAAAACTTCTAATACCCTTAGAAAGATTGTCTCAGGATCTTTATCATGCATAACCTTTAGAACATTCGAATGGAAAGCATAATTGCAAAGCTTCATAAGCATGTATCATAGCATGAACAAGATATGAGATCATATAGCACAAACATGTATGATAACCGTTCCACCTCATAATGGCATACTCTCTTCTTTTCACTCATCCATGGTATTCACTCAATAGTATATGCAGGAGAAAAGATGATAAGATAACAAATAACTTGCATATTTCATCAAATAAAAGCACGTTGTGAATAGAAATTCATGTATAAACCTCATATAACAACTATGTGCAATAATGGACCAAAACCATATGCTTGACTCATGAGAAAATCTCCACAAATCAAATTTAGCTATCTTAAGAATCATGAATTAATTTCAATAATATGGTTGTAATGGGGCTTGGTTTCATAAGGTAGGAATATTTAGGATAAATGGTGATCTTAAGATGTCACCAAGACTTAGCAAATCTCGCTCCTCCTCATGTCTTCACTTCAAGGGTCGAATTTCTTCATGTTGGACCCATACGTCAATCTTGACTTCTCCCCATATTGTGTACAGGACAAAGGTCATATAAACACTTTTAGACCTTCAAATAATCACTAACTCCAAATTCACAAAACATTACAAAAAAAACACCAAAACTTTGTGCCTTTTACTTTTGATCCGAAATTCTTTTATTTTCCGATTTCTTTTTTTTTCGGATTTTTTTTTTCATAATAATTTTTTTCTCTTTCGGATATACACATTTCGGCACATATACAATACAAAACAATGGTGTTTAACCCCACACTTGCTCTTTATTACCTTGTCCACCCCACACTTACTTCACAGCATCACGCATTACAGCTCCATCAGAAGTACTTTGCCAAGTCTTGATAACAAGGTAAAATTTTAGCTATTCTAAGCAAAGGAATTCTGTTTAAAGGTGATGAAATAAAAGGCTCAATGTAAGCTCAAAGGGGTTAACTAAGGAGTCCCACGACGGGCACAAAATAGGCATATGCTTAATTTGTCTGTGGTGGTGATCCTAATGAGATTAAATTCAATCATATTCAAAATCAAGACAATTTATGATTATAAAGCTTCGAAAATCACATAAGCAAGTTCTAGTAAATTCTAGAGTCCATTAAAAGCTATAGCACATAGTCATTGAATTTGCAAACAATGATGAGGTTTCGAAAGATAGTGAAAATTTAGTGAAAATTTCGAAAAAATTTAAGCAAAATTCGGCACATAATTCACTCATGAAAGAAAATTTTTGGGCTCAAGAGCTCACATAGGTTATTTGGAACTATTTAATCAAACATGCATACTTCATTATCAATCAAGTCTCAAATATTCATACTAATTCACAATATCCATGAAACTCGCAATTTCTTAAGATAAATGTCAAACTATCAATCATGCATTCAAAGATATAGTTCATCATAGACTTTTAAGGGTATATCCTAAGACTCGAAAACAAATAAAAACTAAAAATTACGGAAGATTTAAAAAAATTGGAAGAAAATTTCGACATAAATTGAAAAACATAAAAATATGTTACTATGTAACCTCTACCCCACACTTAGAAAATTACATTGTCCTCAATGTAAACCCAAAATCATGTCATAACTTCCTAAGCATGTGTCTAAGTCACATAATAAACACATAAATAAATCAAAATATCAACCATAAAAGTGAAGGGATTAGAAAAATGCAAACTCTCGTTGATGGCTCCTCCACAGCTACGGTTGAAATGAGTTGCCTCTCATGCAGCGCTTAATGTTTATAGTCTATCAGCCTAGACTCTTCTCTTCTTGCTTTTGATGGCGCCATCATTTGTTACCATGGCTCTCCCACATTGTGCTTTTCAACATTTGTGCTCTTGTTGGTCATTCAACGTTGATGACACAATAACTGGTAGAGTGTCATCTTCTCCAAGAAAAACGTACTTCAAATGCGCGGGGAGATCTTTAAATTCTAACTTAGGGCCCTGTTCCAAAGATGACAACATTTTGTTAGTAATAATTGGAATTGACAAAGGAGACTCATACCTCTGAGTGTAGGATCGTGTTTCAAGCTTATCAACCACTGCTAGTATGGACAGCTCCAGACTCTGCTGCGCCTCCTCATCCCATCTCCATTCATGTCAAATCCGGCCCTTGCTCAATCTTTCTCAGTGCTTCCAAGTCTTCCTTGCTTGGCTGAGCTCATTATTTTTTTCTATGAAACGTGCTCTGCTTCACTTTGTTTAACATTGTGCTCGACATCATGACCAGGTTTGGCTACCTTGCGTCCAACGTCACCAAACACCTTCTCGTCAGAACTGGTCAGTTATGGGAACCTGCAAAACCAATCTGGCACAATTGAACAAAGATCAAGTGAGCATTGTCAAAAACTTAGATAGAATTCGAAACCTAGCTTACATAAAAATTTCGGCAACATCATGGCATGACATAAGTTTCGAATTCAATGACATGTAAGCACAAAAGTGTCGGCAACCTAGTAAAGTTGCTAGCTGATTTTATTAACTCTCTAATTTTCAAGGTACGTGGAGCAGGGAAGACCACTGTGCAATGGACTGATACAGCCCAAGGTAGTGTTATGCTTCGTCCGATATACCTCAAAAATTAAAGTCAAATAATTTGAAGTTCATGGCGTCATACATGTCTAAGTAAATTCTAGCGTTTAAAGTGTGGTGATGCTTCGGCCCAAGCATTTGGCTAGTTCGAGCGGATTCTGTGGTTTCAGAAGGCAAGTGTCAATGTCACAGGGGGCGAACCCCCTACAAGAACCAGGCAGGACTCGTTTGTGATCAAGGAGGCGGACCCCTATTGATAAGTGCGTTTTACGCTATGTTTTTAATGTGTTTTTACCCTCATTTGTACCTTGTTTATTCCTTAGTAATGTTGTTTTTACTTATTTTTGAGTCAAAAGGGTTTTTTCTGTAGAGCAATGGCTAATATATGTATTTATACAGAAATTTGTGCTTAAGTGTTGTAAAAACCGATTTGGAACAAACACTTGGTTATTTTTCTTATGATTCACCGTACCTTTACATTGTCATTTTTGATGAATTTGGTTTAATGTGTAGATGACATGTAAATGAGCATATGAGAACAAGAATCATGAAGATTGGATTCATAGAAGACAACAAGAGAGGCCACGGAAAAGAAGAAACTCTGAAACATAAGATTTTGATCCGAGCAGAAATTTCCAGAAACCCTACATCAACTTCGGAAAATCATATCTAACGATCCAGGAGGAATCTGAGGGCGAGCCATATATCATTGGAAAGCTGTATGTGTCTAGTTTTCAGATCTTCTTCAATCGCATCAATTGGAGTTTAGATGAAGGAGTTATGATCAAAATAATGGACGGAGGTCAAGCTGCAAAACTGGGCAGTTTCTGCCAGTCTGTCCTTGCCGAGTTTGTCCATGGTTTCGGCTGCCTATGAGCCCAAGAACTTGTGTATAAGGCCTACATGGATCCAATAATATGTAGAGGAGTCCAATAAATCAGAAATCCAAGGTCCAAATCGGATTCCTTGTCCAAAGATGAAAGAAGAAAACCAAGTCCAAGAAGGAGTCCAAGTCCAACAAAGATTGTGTCTCCTTGAAGATTGCCGAATTCCCTAGGGTTTTGTTCGAAATTTTCTGTATAAATAGACATGTATAGCTCTTAGTTTAGTGTCTTTCAATTGCTCAAGCCTTAGTATAGCCAAGCTCTACCAAAAACCCTAAACACACAAGCTGCTGCCGCCGCCGCCGCACCAACCAATTGCTTCCATCCGCCGCCGATTTCACCTTCTTCCCTAGCCGATCTATATAGGTAGCCTAGGTATGAAGTTCATCAAGGTTGTGTGTAAAAATCTACTGTGTTTTATCAAGTTTTATTATAGATTATTCTATGGTTTTCGGTTTTATATGTTGCATGTGTTCTTAAGTTCTTCTTTGTGATTTTCTTGAAACCATGTGTGATGTATAACGTTCTAAGTATATTTTAGTTTCATGATTTAGATAAAGTTGCTGTATGTTCTTGTGTGTAGTATGTGCTAATTGATTAATCATCACCTGATCATGTAATCAAACCTAAAGATAGTCTAGGCCAAGACGTTTCTAAGGGGGGAGTTTAATCTGCCGTAGTAATCTAGGATCAAGTTAGGCATATTTGATAGTTTGATTCTAGTTGCTGCAAAGGGTTGCTAGGGTGAGTGATTTGCATGTTGAATAGGATGAGTGACGCCATACCTAGGACCATGTCTTCAACCGACTCCAGTTCGTAAGTGTATCTTGTTTAGATTAGGCATATTTGATAGTTTAAACAAGGTGACACATATGTTTTAGGTTCAGGCATATTTGAAGTTCCTAAAAACACATGAGAAGTCATAAGAGGTTGAAATCAATGAAAACATATGATAGTGCGAGCATCACTATTTAATCTTACATGAATTTGTTATATGCTTATTTCGGTGTTTGTTATGTTGTGTGCTTGAGTATTGATTGACCGATGTATGTAAATATTTCTGTTTTCTTTTCTATATGTTTCGAACACCTTATAAATCCCCCATTTAAAATCGTAAATATGTTAATACTTTTGCATTTGTGTATACTCGTATATTATGTGACAGATAATTGTGTATGCTATGTATTTGTGTATTTTTGTATAAAGTGTGTGAATATTACTAACGATTTGTTTTTGCAGAATATAAGTCCTTCCCTAGTGTCCCCGGCTAGAACGATCCCTACTTACTAATACTACACGATAGGGTTTTAAATTGCAGGTTGTTAACAAACGGCCTCGTCACCTATCGACCCCTTCACCGAGAAGAGTGGTCAGTCATGATCTTGAGATCCAATTGAACAAACCTGAATTCCATATCTATGACAGAACGGCCCCTTACTCAGCTAGGAACAAACTCGGGTCACTAGACCACTCGACAAGTGTTAATCAAAGTCGCCCTCAACCTCATGAAATCCGCAAATAACATGAAGGGTTTAGGCTAAGATTAACAAATGCGGCTTCTCCCTACATGTTACACTTTAAAAACCACAATAAACTCCAAACACATATGAAACAATAAACTTCCTAAATATTTACTAAGTTACAATAGTTACAACAAAACACATATGGCACAAAAATATACAAATAAAATACATACAAATTCGACACTTACACTAAAATATAAGAGAGAAATTGTTAGTCAAAAATATGGCACAAAATAATACAACTTTCACACAAAAGAAATTCGATACATACACTAATATTCACACAAATATAAGAGAAAAATGTTAGTTGACAACAATATACAAAAATCCTTTTTAGCATCTCCGGCAACGGCGCCAAAAACTGACGAGGCCATTAGTTAACAACCTGCAATTTAAAACCCTATCGTGTAGTATTAGTAAGTAGGGATCGTTCTAGCAGGGGACACTAGGGAAGGACTTATATTCTGCAAAACGAATCGTTAGTAATATTCACACATTTTATACAAAATACACATATACATAGCATATACAATTATCTGTCACATAATATACAAGTATACACAAATGCAAAGGTATAAACATATTTACGATTTTAAATGGGAGATTTATAAGGTGATTCGAAACATAAAGAAAAGAAAACAGAAATATTTACATACAATGGTCAATCAATACTCAAGCACACAACATAACAAACACCGCAATAAGCATATAACAATTTCATGCAAGATTAAACAGTGATGCTCGCACTATCATATGTTTTCATTGATTTCAACCTCTTATGACTTCTCATGTGTTTTTAGGAACTTCAAATATGCCTGAACCTAAAACATATGTGTCACCTTGTTTAAACTATCAAATATGCCTAACCTAAACAAGATACACTTACGAACTGGAGTCGGTTGAAGACATGGTCCTAGGTATGGCGTCACTCATCCTATTCAACATGCAAATCACTCACCCTAGCAACCCTTTTGCAGCAACTAGAATCAAACTATCAAATATGTCTAACTTGATCCTAGATTACTACGGCAGATTAAACTCCCCCCTTAGAAACGTCTTGGCCTAGACTATCTTTAGGTTTGATTACGTGATCAGGTGATGATTAATCAATTAGCACATACTACACACAAGAACATACAGCAACTTAATCTAAATCATGAAACTAAAATATACATAGAACGTTATACATCACACATGGTTTCAAGAAAATCACAAAGAAGAACTTAAGAACACATGCAATGTGTAAAACCGAAAACCATAAAATAATTTATAATAAAGCATGATAAAACACAGTAGATTATTACACAAAACCTTGATGAACTTCATACCTAGACTACCTATATAGATCGGCTAGGGTAGAAGGTGGAATTGGCGGCGGATGGAAGAAAGTAACGGCGGTTGGTGCGGCGGCAGCTTGTGCAGTTTGTGGTGTTTAGGGTTTTTGGTAGAGCTTGGCTATACTAAGGCTTAGAGCAATTGAGAGACACTAAAATAAGAGCTATACATGTCTATTTATACAGAAAATTTCGAACAAAACCCTAGGAAATTCGGGAGCTTCAAGGAGACACAACCTTTGTTGGACTTGGAATCCTTCTTGGACTTGGTTTCCTCCTTTCATCTTTGGACAAAGATTTCGACTTGGACCTTGGATTTCTGATTTCTTGGACTCCTCTACATGTTATTGGATCCATGTAGGCCTCTTACACAAGTTCTTGGGCTCATAGGTAGCCGAAATCATGGACAAACTCGGCAAGGACAGACTGGCAGAAACTGCCCAGTTTTGCAGCTTGACCTCCGTCCATTGTTTTGATCATAACTCCTTCATCTGAACTCCAAATTCTACGATTCAAGAAGATCTGAAAACTAGACTTCCGTAACTTTCCAATAATATATGGCTCGTCCTCAAATTCCTCCTGGATCTTTAGATATGATTTTCCGAAGTTGATGTAAGGTTTCTGGAAATTTCTGCTCGGATCAAAATCTTATGTTTCGGAGTTTCTTCTTTTCCATGGCTTCTTTTGTTGTCTTCCATGAGTCCAATCTTCATGATTCTTGTTCTCATATGCTCATTTACATGTCATCTACACATTAAACCAAATTTATCAAAAATGACAATGTAAAGGTACGGTGAATCATAAGAGAAATAACCAAGTCTTATCCAAAATCGGTTTTTACAACACTTAAGCACAAATTTCTGTATAAATACATGTTTTAGCCATTGCTCTACAGAAAAACCCTTTTGACTCAAAATAAGTAAAAACGACCTTACTAAGGAATAAACTAAGTATAAATGAGGGTAAAAACATATTAAAAACATGGCGTAAAACGCACTTATCAGCCCCCGGTTTCTTCTTCATCTTCCTCCCTATCGTCTTCTATGACTCAAGGTGTATCGACTTCTGATTCCTCTTCTGCACGGGCAAATGCTTCAGCCATCTGCTTTACTAAAGAAACCTCTGGAACAGGTTTCTGTTGCTCAACCTCAATTATAGGTTCAGCCTTATCTGTTTCTCGAGACCCCTGATCCTGACGCTGAACTGCTTTTGGTCTCCATTCGAATTTTGTTTTCAACGTCTCCCTCATGTCTTCGTTCTTAGGACCTTCTGATACCCTAACCCTTTTTGCCAGAGACGTCTCAGGTGTCTTACCAAAGGTGGAAGTAGATATTTTACCCACCACCTTTTGACCTACCCGCGACCAGACTGATTCTCGCGTATGTTGACTTTTGTAGGCGCCCACCCTTGACCATACAGACTTTCGTTCGCCGCTATTTTCTTCTCACGAGACCCTCTTCTGTCCGCTATGTTTGGTGGTAGAAGTCTCGGAGGTATCGCGAACGTTTCTGATAGGACAAAAAGGTCTAGCTGACAATAAATCCAGCTTCCGCCTTAACTGTTCCGGAGTCTCCCTGATTTGATCTGGGCTGACTAGACCCTTATCCAAAGCCTCCAAAAGCCTCTTGGTTTTACCATATCTTCGCTGCACGTTCCTAGTCTGAGTAGGCGTAGCTTCTACCACCTTTCATTTTTCTCTGACCATCCAGACGTTGTCTTTGAGGATATTCCGGGAAGCTGGTGGTATGTAAGGTTTAGTTACTACGTCCTGCGGGTAGACCACTGGCTTCTTCTGCTCCATTCTTGCCTGGCGTAACCGCAAGTAGAGGTTGGAATCCCTCTGACTAGGACTTGCTGATCTTCTCATCTGCTTTGGACTGTGTGGCTGATACGCTTCAGGGGGTGTAGTAACAGTACTCTTCTGCTCCTGTTGTGGCTCTTTAGCAATGCCACATTCAGTTTTGCACCTATCACACAACATGACTACTGATGCACATGCTCTTGATTCTTTCCGCTTGACCACTTCTGTTTCTCCATCTATAGTGCTCAGGTAAAGCGTCAGTTTTCTGCTACCCCGAGCCAAATCAACCACAGCCACATCTGCTACCGCTGGATCACAAAAGGTGATTGACCCCTCATTGATCCATTGTTGTATCTGATCTTTAAGCTGCATGCACTGAGAAGTCTTGTGAGTCCACAAGTTATGAAACTTACAATAGGTCTTACCAGCTATTGCTTCTTCTGGGGGGTAGACTCCCCATGGGATGGCCACCTCGTTGGCCATAATCAGCTTGTTCAGGATAACATGAGCCCTACTAGCGTCGTAAGTGTACTCTTTGAACTTTGGTCTTGCTGGTAGTGGCTTCTCCTTCTTTCCCTCACATGGCACTAAGTCAACCATATTGATTGTGGGAAAAGGATCGATGTCCACCCAAGCCGCAGTCTTTTCTTCATTCGCTCCGAGCTTTCCCTCGTTGATCCAAGTCTGGATAGCGTCTTTCAAGCGAATGCACTCTGATGTGTTATGGTTCCAGAGATTATGGAACCTGCAGTACTTCTTACCCTTGAGCTGTTCCTGTGTAGGGGGAGGTCCAAAGTCATTCCTTACCTTCCCCAATGCCGTTAAATCCTCCAAAATCTCCGGTGCCTTGTGTGCATTATATGTATAAGATTCGTACTCCGGCTTGGCAAACGCGGCGAACGAAATCTTTACTGGCTCCTTAGACATTTTTAACACCTGGGACTTGATAGGCTGTCTGCCTGCTAACTCTACCGCTGCGACTTATTCCTCATAACCCATCATGTATGGGTCTGCATAGGGCATAGCTTGTGGAGCCGAATAGTAGGGATCCATGTGGGAATATATTGCCCCCACAGTCTTGTGCCTTGCTGGAGGCATTCTGGGCCTCAGCGTTCCTGGGATGAGAGCCAAGTTGTTCCTGGAATTGTTAGCTTCCTCGTCAAGCTCATTCAGGAAGTACTGGTAACTGCCAACCCTGTTCATTAGGTCAGCCATGCTAGAGAACACTCCATCGTGGTGTTTTGCTCTGCCTCTTCTCCAACCCTCGAATTGCAATTTTGATCAAGTCAGGCTCTGGGATTGGAGTTTTGCACTTGGCCTGCTGAATCTTGAACCTCTTGAGGAACTCTACAGATGACTCCATAGGTTGCTGATACATAGCTGTCAAAGAAGACAAGTCAACCTCTGGTTCCACAGTTCCAAATGTGGTTCTAAACATGGTTTCCATCACGTTCCAGTCAGGGACCGTTCTTGGTATCAACTTGGTGTACCATGTCAGTGCTGACCCCGATAATGAGGCCCCGAACGTGCGTAACTTAAAAACAGTGTCCGCACCATATGGTCCACACTCGCCTGTGAATCTTGCGATGTGGGTGGCTGCGTCTTCAGATCCTTCTCCTGAGAACGAAGTGAATCTTATCTGTCGATAATGTTCTGGCCATGGGCTTTCAGCCACCCATTCTGGATACGGATGTGCGTATGCAGTGTTCACAGCAACAACGGGAGTTGCCCTTATTGCCTCCTGTATCATATTCTGGACTGCATCCCAGTCCAGCTGAGGTCTCCTTTGATTAGGTGTAGGCGAACGACGTGGTTGCTGCCTTGGAGCCCTCTGTCGTCCTCTAGCCCCTCCAGGGTTCTGATTATTGTGCACCGCTAATTGGTCATCACCCAAACGAAGTGGGCCAAATCCCTCTCGGTGCACAGTTCTTCTATCCACCTGGTGATCGACCTCTTCTAGCAACTCCTCTTCTGGAGGTTGTTGGCGGATAAGCTGTTCAGTTCTCATGGCATTTAAAGCCTCCATGAACATGTCCATCCTCTTATTCAGCGCTTGCTGATTCTCGTTCATCTTAGCTGCTAGGTCTGTATACCTTAGGTCCTGAATCTCGGCCTTTTTGTCCTGCTGCCGGGCTCGATCACGGACCTCCTGGAAACCTTTAGTCAGGTTATCCAATGATGAGCTCAATGCTCCAACGTGCTCAACAAGGTTTTGTGACTGACCTTCGTTAGCCATGGCACCAAACTTGCTAATGGCTTGTTCTGTAGACAGTTTCCTACAATCAGCCGAGTTATGTGGCCTTGCGATTACGTGCTCTGGTTTGGAACACGAAGGATATTCCTTTCGATATTCGCCGAAGCCTGTAATCTTGACACGGTCCCACTGGGCGTGCCAGATGTTTGGTCTAGAATTTGCAGTCCTTCAAACAACCGGCTTGTAAATTTGTGCTAGGCGTGCCAGTACCTTTGGGTTAGGTACAACCTTGAAGTTGGATGTTGTTTGCGTCCCTCTTCTGACTTCTTCTCACAGCGACCGTGACAGACGCCGATCTTCTTCCTCTGTATTGGGTTCTCTTTATAGACCTACAAGGGAAAAGTCCCTCTAGGATTTTTCTCCAACCCTTGTGGATGGCCGAATCTTACTTAGTATGCTACGAAACTAAGCAGCGGGTATCAAGATATGCAGGATATGGACTGGCGAACGGATTCTCCAGAACTGGTTGTGGGAGTAAACACTGCTCAACGGATCGAACAGGGGAGTAGAGAGATTTCAACGGATTGAAACCTGTCAGACTTAACGGGTTAAGTCCCTTGTGCAGCTTGACGGATCAGGCTACGGTTGCTGACGGATCAGGCTTGGTTGCTCCGGAGAGGCTTTGAAGACTTTCGCGTGGCGAAGTTGTTGTCTGTTTGTTGATAGATGTCGTTGTCTTTTCTCTTGTATCTTAACCCCTTTATATAGTGAATACTAGGGCAGATATTTACTTGCGAATCAAGGAATGGCATCAAATAATCCTTCTTGTAGTGCAAGACAAACTCTTAAAGCCCAATCGTGTAAGCCCAACACTATTCTGTTGGTAACTTAACCTCCTGCAACCACGTGTCTAGTTTCTTATAATACCCTCGCGAACGCTTTTCCAACCGCGAACGTATTTTGCTAACACACGCCCCGCTTCGCGAGCGCGTTTCCCTCAGCGAACAAACTATCCCCCTTCGCGAGCGTGCTTTATTACTGTGCTCCTCGCGAGCGCTTTTGACTTTCCAAGCGTCCTCTGACCTTCTTGACCGCAGGCATCGGTCCACTTGCTTTTCTATAAATGGGCTTTTTACTTCTGGATCTAACAAGTCCATGCACCATTCTCTTTGTTTGTAGGGTCTTCAGTCCTTTGTAGCTCAAGTGACCATACATTTGATGCCATAGATAGGTGAGGTCAGAAGTGGTGTGCAGACATTCTTCAACAATTGGAGCAGTAATGTTTGAGCCTTCATTTAGTAGTATGAACATTTGATTTGCATTCATGGTTGTATGTGCAACCAGACCCCTGCTAGAATGGTAGATATTGCAAGCTCCATTGTGTATGAGAATAGCAAGACCTTTCTCTTGCAGCTGTCCCACACTCAACAAATTGTTTCTAAGCTCTGGAACATAGTATAAATCTCGAATATGAAAACCAACACCATTAAAAAACAACTTGACACTGCCTTTTCCAGCTACACTCATTCTAGAATTGTTTCCACACTTGACAAAATGTCTGCCACCATCAGACATATCTAAAAACATACCTTTGTCTCCACACATATGATTGGAGCATCCTGAATCAAGCAACCATGCATCACTCCTTTTTGCTTCTTTCTCTTCCACGTATGCCATTAAGAGCAGTTCTTCATCCTCCTCCAACTCTGCATAGTTGGCTTCCTTATTCCATTTAGGACATTCATATTGAAAATGTCCCAAATTATGACATTTAAAGCATTCTACTGTGGCCTTTGAGAACGATTGACGTCCTCTTCCTCTCCCTCTACCACGATAGACTTCTTTACCTCTGCCTCTGCTGCTTTCTACTTTGAGAGCTTGATCACCATAGTCTCTACCAAAATTCTTGAACTTCTGTTCATGGATCACAAGAGAGCTTTGAAGTTCATCAACTGACATTGTATCTGTGTCCTTTGATTCTTCTATAGACACAACCACATAGGTAAATTTGTCTGTTAGAGTTCGAAGGACCTTCTGCACAATTTGAGAGTCAAGCATTGCATCTCCATTGCTTCTCATCTGGTTTGCCACCACCATGACCCTTGCAAAGTACTCAGTGATCGTCTCATCTTCTCTCATATTCAGCACCTCAAATTCTCTTCTGAGTGTGTTGAGAAGATGCTTCTTCACTCGATCATTTCCTCCAAACTTTCTCTTCAATGAATCCCACACAATTTTGGACGTGCGTCTGTCCAACACTTGTTCGAACACTACACGATCAATTGCTCTGAAAAGATAGTGTTTCACCTTGTGATCCTTCGTTTTTGCATCCTGCAACTGCTCCTATTGTGCATCTGTCAGAATCGTCCCCTGCGTAGGCTCCTCAAAACCATTCTCAATTAGACTCCACAAGCCTTTGGCACGAAGAAGATTCTCCATCAACTTACTCCAATGATCATAATGAAGACCATCAAAGTGAGGGATTTTTGCAGCAAGCTTTTCTTCACTCATCTTTCGTGTTTCTCTCTTCTCTTTTCTATCTAAGCTGCTGCTTAGCTCTTTAATCAGGCCCAGTGGGGGCTCTGATACCAGTTTGTAGGTGATAGAAGTGTATTGGAACTCAAATTCTCAGTAAACTGGATATGCTTACTTATCTCTATTGAGAGAGAACGATGGCTATATATATAGCCTACATCAGTAACAATAATGCTGAATAATAGCTATTGAACTAAGCCACAAACGGCTATAAGACTAAATTAAAATACTTATCTAATTCCTGCAAACCAGGACTACTCCAACCAACAGACTGACTCTTTCAAAACAGAAATAACTAAAGACACGGACAGACCTCTTCACAAGAGTCTCTGTTTCTTACTTCATGTATCTTTCTGTCAGAATATGTGCAGAAGGGTTTTACAAACGTATTTAACAATGCATGTATTACTACACTTGATTAACCTGTGTCAAATTCAGAATTGGACATACCATTTACTTATACAATTTCTGATCACTTTCCATGCTACGCCTGTGAAACTTGAACAACCTCCACGTAAAATTCACGGCTAGATCGTGAACTTA
The DNA here is from genome assembly GCA_951800085.1 of Comarum palustre. Lineage (NCBI taxonomy): Eukaryota > Viridiplantae > Streptophyta > Magnoliopsida > Rosales > Rosaceae > Comarum > Comarum palustre. Next base: position 19,202,437 of record OX637582.1, read on the forward strand.
TCCACTAATCCTAACCGGAAATCAGATACAGACTCAAAGGCAAAAGAAATTACACAGTTGACAGTACTGGAAACATGAACCCTAAATCAGTCATAAGAGAGAAAGCGACACTGCAGCCACTGTTTGAAGTTTTGAACCATATTTCTTACACATCACATTGTACTCGTCAAATTCGTTGTTTCTCATTCAATATTGTAACGAAAGGGCCTAATCGACCAATGAAAGATCAAAGATTGAAAAACCAAGTGAGACTTACTGAGATAACGTACCCGGTAGGTAATTGAAACTGCAATGTACTAATTAGCTGTGGCGGGATTTTGAGGGAGAAGGAAAGAAGACGCTGGAGTGACAACGAAAGGCTGAAACTTTCAAGATTTCAGGGCTTTCACTACTCACTCTAGTCTAACCCCTTCTTCCTACTTCCACCATCAGTCATTGATCTAAAAAATCAAATAAGTGATAACCCACATTTTGCTTACCCTATGGTTTTATTTTAAACACAGATATATATATATATATATATATATATATATATATATATATATATATTGTTGGGAAAAATAATACAATGGAAGTGACAAATTCAAACACCATAAAGTATAAATATGCAAAGATATAAAGAATAGAGGAAAGTGAACATCGGATAAAATGTGGTTCGATAATGCGCCTACATCCATGGGACAACAACAATAAGAACTTCCATTATCAAATATGGGTACATAAGAGATACACAATTTCAAGAATACCACTTGAAGAAAACATTCTCTCACACTTGTTTTGCTACCAACTACACTACACTCTCAACTTGGAGTTGACATTCTTTACTCTCTACTTGGATGAAGGTGCTTATGTTGGATGAGATGTTGGAATGAACAAATGACTTCTCCTTTTATAGCCTTAAGACTGGAACCCTCATTAGTGTTCTCCCATAATAGTGCTTCATGTAACTCCTATAATTCATGACACTATAACTCCAAAAAAAATAGCCACTTTCTTTGTGTAACTTAAGCCTTAATACCTTGTAACCAAAGACTTAATTACTTGTAACTTATGAAACCACTAACTCATGAACATTTAACATTTTTGTCATAAGTTAGTGTAAGTTATTGTTCTGACTATTATAACAATCTCCCCATCTAGACCAACCCGGGGTACATGAGGCGAGACTTCTACTTGAAGTTCATCCCAACATACTTGCTACAATACTCCAGCTTATGTTGCGGCACAACTTTAGTCATCATATTTGAAGTATTCTTGTTTGTATGAATTTTCATCAACTGTGAGAGCTTCTTCGACACTACATCTCTTATCCAACGGTAGTGGAAATTGATATGCTTAGTGCGAGGATGATAAACAAAATTTTTGTTTAAATGAATAGCACTTTGACTATCATAATAGACCACATACCTTTTCTACAACTGAAAACTTTCAATGAAGAAGTAAAGAAACACAGGGGGTCGACTCCTTGTTACAGACAAATCAAGGGACAACCTCATAACAAAAACTAATCTCCTACGAGAAAAATAAACCTCCCTATCTTAATCTAGAAACAGCAAACCTCAATGACACGTCTAATGATAGAAGGTCAGCTACCAAGACTAGAGAAAACTATTTTACATCATATCAGTTAATCTGGAGGACACGACATACCATCACATGACAAGACATGAACCAGTAAGGATGGCGGCCTCGAAATCCAAGATTCAGGGCACATTCTCCGACGAGATAGCGTGGCGACATAGTTGGCTACTTCATTCGTTTTCCTTGGGATCCAACTCTAAGCCGAGGAGGAGAAATAGCTAGCAACACGTCTTATTCTAGCTATGACAGGGATAAAGCACCAGTGAAGAGTGGCCTAATCTAACTCAAATATGACATTCCTGAAGTTGACGTTGAAAATTTGGAGGATCCTATTCAAGATGAACGTGTGGAAGAAGAAATGATGCTGAAAATGTGGATGATCTTATACAGAAGGAACATGTAGAAGAAATCATTATCTGAGCCACAAGGTGCAAAATGAGTTAATAAAGGCAGTAGCTTATGAAATTAAAGGTGCAATCATCCAAAAAATAAAAGAAGTCAAATATTTTTCTGTAATATTGGATTGTACTCCTGATGTGAGCAAGCAAGAATATATGACATTGATAATATGGTGTGTTGATGTCTCTACAATTCCAATAAAGGTACAAGAGTATTTTCTAGAGTTTTTGGTTGGAATGACACAACAGGTCATGTTTATTTGAAGAGTTGCAAAAAGTGCTACACCATCTTGATCTTGATATTGATAATGTTAGAGGGTAGGCCTATGATAAAGGGTCAAACATGAAAGGGAGACACAAAGGTGTGTAAAGGAAGCTTTTGAACATCAATCCTAGAGCATTTTATACACCTTGTGGCTCTCATTATCTCAATTTGACATTATCTGATGTAACAAAATGTTGTAGTAAAGCAGACTTGTTCTTTAGAGTTCTTCAGTGAATCTATATATTGTTTGCAAATTCCACAAAGAGGTGGCCGATTTTGTAAGACAACATATCAGATAAAGGTTTTACTCTGGAATTTTTGTCAACTACACGATGAAAAAGTAGAATTGACAGTGTGAAAACAATTGTGACTCTAGCTCCTGAAATAAGAGAAGCTCCACTTAAGCTTTATGAGAATGAGACAGAGTCAAGTGTTAAAAGTGAAGCTACTTGTCTGGCAGAAGATGAACTTTGAAAATATGAGTTCATCATAGGCATGGTAATTTGGTATCACATCTTGGCTAAAGTGAATATAGTCAACAAACAATTACAATATGAAAATATGCAAATTGATGTGGCAATGAATAGTGTGCATGCATTGATTGCTTTTTTTAAAGAGTATCGAGAAGTTGGATTTGAAAAGACTTTGGATTGTGCTAAAGAAAGAAATTGCTGCTGAATTGGAAATTAATCCAGTGTTTCCTGAGCAAAAGAAAAAAAAGAAAAGCCCAGAAGAAAAGACATTTTGATGAGATTTCCACTACTGAGATTGTCATTGAGTCAACTGAACCGATCCATGAAGAATCAACTCAAGAATCCTTTAGAATTCATTACTTTGTTTACATAATTGATCAAGTTATCGGTTCATTGGAGAAGAGGTTTTAACAATATAAGCAACATGAATGACACGTTTACTTACTTTGAATGGAATTCATCTGGAATAGGAATCGGAAGGAATGAGATACGGAATGAAATAATATATGAGGAATGAAAATAAAACTAATTACCATTGTTGTTGTTTACTTACAATAAGAAATTAGAATTAAATTTAACTTAATTACCAAAATATCCTTTTAAAATCGGATTTAGGTGTTGTTTTAATTGTTGTTGTGAGGATATTTTTGGTATAAAAGTTTCATTTCCTTTCCCCCTCTTGATTCATACCTCTCCACTCCGAAATACAACTCCGTGTTTATCCCGGAATCCATTCCTAATTTAGAAGGTGGGCCCCACCATAATTCTCTTTCCCTTATGCAAGTAAACACTGGAATAGAATCGATTCTGGGGGATACAATTCCATTCTGGTGAAGTAAACATGCCAGAAAAAGACTTTTGGCTTCTTGGTCACAGCAAAGAAGTTAAAATCATTGGATGCTGAAGAGTTAAAGACAAGATGCAACAACCTTGAACAGAAGTTACAGAATGACTGCATTTCAGACATTGAAGGTGATGAATTATTTAATGAATTGCAACTATTACAAAAACATTTATAAGAAGATTTACATGATATAACTAGTGCAATACTAAATTTATTGAAGAGAGCAAATTGTTATCCAACTACTTATCTTGCATATAGAATTTTGTTAACAATTCCTATTACAATAGCATCCGCGGAAAGAAGCTTATTAAAACTAAAAAATATTGAAATCTTATTTGCAATCAACCATGTCACAAGAAAGATTAAATGATTTGGCTTTGATTTGAATTGAAAAAGAATTTCTGGAAAAGCTTGATTATGAAAGTTTAATTGATGATTCTGCTTCTAAAAATGCTAAAAGATCAATGTTCAGAAAGTAATATTGAATTAGTTGTTATTTTTGTTTCTTTTGATAAAGGGATGTTAATAGTTCAATTTATTATTGATGATTCAGTATAAATCATTGTCGTCAGGTATGTACGATTTTATTGTTAGCAAACTTCTTGTTTGTTTTTGTATTGTTTGGATAATTTTACAAGCATGGCCTAATGGACATCTCTTGTTGCAGATGGAAGACTGTCTCAGTTCACTCGATTTTGGTTCTTACCACTCAGAAAATTGAACCTTTAAGGAATCATTTATGAGAAAGATGTTGGAAGCTCTTAGTTATACAAGTTTCTAGGTTTATTGAAATTGAAATACAACTTCTTTTGCTTGCTGGTTTGACTGATATTGAATTTGTAAGATAATATTATAGTGTTCTTATATATAACTAATACATAAAAACAAGTGTCTCATTTAAAATTTTGCTCAGATCTCTAAGATTCTTAGGACCGGCCCTGAGTCTGATCATTATACAAATAGTTGAATCCCATACACTGACAATCTGTCCAACAAAGAGCCGTACAATCACCAAGACTGATTATAGTTTCATTCTCTCTGCCTCATCATTAAAGTAGCCATTCTCTTGCAAGAATACTTTTCCAGTACGGTTACAGCGCGCCAGTCGGCTGATCCCATAGCAACTAGATCCTTCCTTGCTGTTATGTTATAGCCATAGCAGGAATCCGCTTTCGCAATATCAACTGAGAAATGTAGCTTCTGAAACTGCAATGAACTCATTAGTTGCTGTTGCGGTGAGAGTGAAAATTGTTCTGTTAAGTTGGGTGAAACGGTGGAGTGAATGTCAAAGCCTAACCAAAGAGGATTCACATACAAATGTTACAATATTGAAAAAAAAAACTGCTGCTAACTGCTAAGCAGTGACAATTCATGAACAGGAATGAGGGCAGCTCCATGTCCAAAATCCATACACAAATAAATTATTGAACCAAGCAGTACAAATGGCAAATGCAAAACTTCTACTTTCAAACATGAAGAAAAAGGAGCAGTAAGCACTGGTGGCATCTCATACTCATGACACTAGTGCTGAAAATGTTAATCATAGGAAGCTTGCAAATATTATACACCAAATACCAAACCAATTGTGCCTCCTAGTATACACATCCATTACCTATGACATAAGTTATATACTACAGTTAAGAGAAGATACGTGTTAATGTATAAGAAACTTTAGGGGAACAGAAATCACAAAGTCCCCAGTCGTTCCAACTCTGCCAGGACAACTTGGCATTTTGGCCACCTACTTCCACATGCAATATATGATGTTCCAGCAAGATACTTTTCTAAACGAAACACACAATCACATTCATGTAAGAATAATTCTGAGGCACCAAACATACGTTAATGCCGTCATCGCCCCATAACAAAGGAGTTTGACAAGTCAGTTGAGGAAATTTCTGATTTGCTCCCACTTATATCAGTTTCAGCCACACGTCTAACTGGAAAAAATGCTGGCTTTTTTGGTGTAGGTAATGGCAAACTTGCATTGGTCAACATTGATATGGCATCTGACATAGTTGGGCGATGGTCTGCATCTTCTTCTACACACAAAAGACTAACATGTATGCATCGCAGCAATTGATCTTCATTACATGAACCACTTAGCCTTGGATCCATTAAATCTAGTCCTGCATCTTCTTTCCATAGCTCCCATGTCTGAAAGAAGATTATATTTCCAAATTATCAAAACTTCACACAACAAAAGAAAAAGAAATTCATTACAACTGAAAAATTCCATGACATACATATCCTACTAAATTGAGTGCGCGGTGAGCATTGTGAAAGCTGTTGTTTCTCCTACCACTAATGATTTCGAGCATCAACACTCCAAAACTAAAGACATCAGATTTTCCGGAAAAAATGCCCTCCATAGCATACTCAGGAGACATGTAACCACTGTACCATTGAAAAAGAACCTACTTTTAGTGCACACACACATAAATGTATGATTAGCAATAGAAACTGGAAGAAACAAGGAATATGTTGCTAGTGTATAACTTACTATGTCCCAACAACCCGATTAGTATTTGCTTCAACTTCATTAACTGTGAAAATCCTTGCCATACCAAAATCAGAAATTTTGGGATTCATATCTTCATCAAGTAGTATGTTACTGGCTTTAAGATCTCTATGAATTACTTTCAATCTTGAGTATTTGTGCAAGTAAAGCAATCCCTGGGCGATTCCTTCAATTATATTGAAACGTTTATTCCAATCTAGTAGCATGCCTCTGGTTGAATCTGGCCAATACATATAGAGTGCTTGTTTAAACATGACAAAATCTATGTATTTTCAACACTGAAACTCAGATGAAACAAGAACTTAGATGAAACATAGCTGATTACCGAATAATATGTAGTCTAAACTTTTGTTTGGCAAATACTCATATACTAACATCCTTTCTACACCATGAATGCAATATCCCAACAGCTGAACAAGGTTAGTATGCTGGAGTTCAGATATAAGTATCAATTCATTTTTAAACTCTGATATCCCCTGCACCGAACCTCTTGCAAGACTCTTTATAGCTACTTCTCGCCCTGAAGCAAATTTTCCCTGAATTGATAATCAACACGAGGCCATATGATCAGTTTCATATAGCACGCGATTAGAATATCACTTCTCATTATGCCAACTAACCTTATAAACAGGTCCAAATCCCCCCTCTCCAAGCTTGTTTTGAGAGGAGAAGTAGTCTGTGGCAGCCATGACAGATTCATAGCTAAATGCTCTTAAATCATGTCCCATGGATCCATCATTCTGAATCCCATGGGCATCAGTTGATATATCAGATCCCCTTAAGTCAAGCAGGTCCTTCTCATTGATCTTTGACTTGTTCTTTCCTATTTAGAACAATATAGAAACTTTTTGTTCTTCAAATCTGAGAAATTATCTCTAAAACCTCATTATGTTTAAGAACTTACCAAAAAGGGAGAGTTTTCTTCTTCTTAATAGGCAGCAGATGAAGCAAACCACCATTAGAAATACAGAAGTTCCAATAGCAGCGCCAATCCATATCCATTTATGTGCTGCATATGCGAACAATTAGCTATATAAAGACTTCCAAAAAAACAGCTTTGGTTTACATAAACATGCGCATTTTAAACAAGCCAACAATCAGTATACTTACAGCTTCTGTCGGCTGACTTTGTTGTTAAAAAATATACAAGAATTGAACTATAACCCGTGCTGTCTGGAACGAATTTCAAGTTTCCGATCCAATACCGACATCCAGTCTGATTAGCATACAGAAAGATGAATCCTAGACAGTTACAATCAGCCCAACAAGCAGCCTTACAATCACTAATGCTGAGACTTGTATTTGGATCAGTCGTAGATGTTGTAGGAGAGCCGCTAGAATCTGCAGGATTGAAGTAACCATTTTGTTGCTCAAATACATCACCAAAACGCCCGCACTTAGTCTGCTGGTCCCAAATCTGGCATCCTTCCTCAGTGTTATACCCATAACAGTCATCTGCTTTTGCAATATCAAGTGATCCATCAAAGTCTTTTAGTCGCCCCATTGTGGTGAGCAGCCATTCTGATATAGCATCTTCATCGAAAGCAGTGTAACTGAAATAATCTTCATTCTCCTTAGCAACAATGCTGAAATTATACCTCTTGTGCTTAATATTCTCAAAACCCCCATCTCTAAAGACTCCACTACTCCAATAGACTACCCCTCGTCTCCTAATTTTCAATTCTTTTACATCAGGATCCCATTCAAGAGTGAAAGGTCCTGGCACTGCACTTTTCTCAGTTATCCAGGACGAGACTGACCAATTGTGGCCCGTACTATGGTTAACCCCTAATTTCATACCTGGCAGAAGGACATCTCCAGGATAATCAAAACTCTGCCACAAAACTCTCTTCACCAATCCATCCGAGTTCAATTCTTGTAGCACAAAATTGCCATCATCCATAAGTGTAGCCACTACGTCACCATTGATAGCTTCCGATTCAGCAGAGTAAAGCACCACTGCATCCCCATCTCTATGAGTAATCTTCAAAGTGTTGTTCCTATCCAATGTAAGAACTCCGAAAGGGTACAAAATGGGCGTTTCTCTATTCCCAACCCAAGCATAGTTATGACTCGCATTATACTTTATAACTAAGTAGCTCAAGTTTGTCTCATGATCATAAACACGAAAATTCATAGTGAACTTCCCACTTGCAGAAACTAATGAACTACCAGAAACTATACTTTCACCTGGTTTCAATGTGTTTGTTGCATCATTACACGCAGCACTCCACAAGCTCCACACAAACATCAAGCAAATCAAATCCGCAGCACGAGCCATATATCACCACAACCACAAAAGAACAATTCCTCCAAAATCCAAGTTATAAAATCTTTGCCTACCAAAAAAAATCTGGGCTGTACAGCAAAAAAGCCAAATATTCCAGACCCTTTTATTGTGCTGGAATAATTGAATGGAATTTATCACTCAAAAACCAGTCTCTCCCTAAAAAAAAGTAAACGGTCCACTGCAGCCAGCTGGGTATAGAGCATCACAAAAATGAAGTCTTTTACTTTAAATATTCATGTTTTCTATTTGATAGATTAGAGGAGAGAGACAGGAGTCACAAGAGTGTAGCTTTTTCCCAATCACAGCTATTTTAAGCACTAAAGAAATGAACTTTCTTTCAAATCACTCACGACTTTCACCAAACACATTTCACCAACCTTTCTCTTCAAATCCCACAAAACCCAATTGACCCAAAGCTGAAAGATGGTAAAAAGAATTGAACTTGAATCAAACAGAGAACTGAGAACTTGTGTTTGAAGCCAAACCTACGATATGTCTTCTTCTTCTTCTTCTTCTTCTTCTTCTTCTCCAAAGACTTGAACTTTGGGATTGAATGGTGGTGGTGGGAGGTAGTGAGGAAGCTGCTGTCGTTGAGTTGGGTCCTTGGCAGCAGTCTTTAAAACCAAGGAAGAAGGGAAACCACATGTGTGGTCGGGTCCAAGTTGGAGTGAATGGCGGAACATGCTCGTTCGAATTAGTAAATTTCATGTTGCTACAATCAACTAGATAGACTAGTTCTTAGTTGTTAACTTGGAGAAACCATGATGAATATCCTAAAAAAAGATAGGAAAACGCTTATGTATACTATGCATGTTACGGTTGAGATTAAAAAATATAATATTGATACATGTATGGTTAAACATATAAATTGTTATAAATTACTAAGATTGTATTATATACATATACAGTCATCTATACAACAATTTGGTTTACTAGCCGGCAAAACTAAAATAGAAAAGGAAAGTGAGAGGTGGTCATTTGGTCCCCATTCACAACATGATCTGATCAGAACACAAACTTTAAAGCCGTCAACGATTTACGTACTAAAAATCAACCGTGGAATAATGGTGGCAGTAGTAGAAAATCACAGAGATGCAAGCATTGTGAAGAAGAAAGGGTCAACACCAAGGCATCATGTAATCAAGAAAGTCGACCGGAAAACAAGGTCCAACGGTAAACAACTCTGTTTTCTACTCTAATATAACTTTGGTTTCTATTTCAAAAAAAATATAACTTTGGTTTCAATTTTTAGAAGTCGTCTCTCTCGTTAACTTTTATAAATTATGGTAACACTTGACTAAGACGTAATATAGTAACATTTCTCATACATTCAAGTAATAATGACAGTTTATAGTGAAGCATTATGACAGTTTGTCTTTGTTTGGTAAACATGAAGCACAGAGATTTGATAATGACAGGAAAATTATTACAACAAATACCAATTTAAGTATGTCAGGTATAAAAAATGTTGTAACGAATGTAAGAAACAACACAGATTTACGTGGTTCACTAACGATGTGTTAGCTACGTCCACGGTCAGAGGAGAACAGTTTTATTATCTTGAGGAAAAACAAGCACCGAATGCATAATACAATTAGGTTTAGGACGTTTATATACTAAACCCTAAACCCTATATACTAAGCCCAACAGAAAACCATAACCCAGCATAACAGGTATCGTGGGCCTCGGGGGCGTTGCCCCCGAACCCTGACTCGCTGACCGGACAGTGAGATCCCCGAATAGCTGGTACCCCCGGATGACTGGTTCAAGGCATATATTAACAAATCTCCACCTTGACTTGAATCCTCTCACAATAATGCCAGATGTACAAATAACTCCTTTGCCTCAGATGTTGCCCCCAAAGGACAACTAACAGCTTGTAACATTTAGCAAGTCCAAACAATGTTGGAACTTACTATGCGGAACCGGCTTGGTGAACATATCAGCAGGATTATGAGCAATACCCACTTTCTTCACCTTAATTCTGCTCTCACTTCTCAGAAAATGATATCTGACATCAATGTGCTTAGTCCTCTCATGATGAACCTGATCCTTTGCTAAACATATTGCACTCAAACTGTCACAATATACTATAGCCTGATCATGATGCAGACCAAGACTACTGACCAGTCCCTTCAACCATATTCCTTCCTTTACAGCTGCTGTCAAAGTCATGTACTCTGCTTCGGTAGTAGACAAAGTCACTGTAGGCTGCAAAGTAGCTTTCCAACTAACAATAGAACCACCAAGAGTAAAAACATAACCAGTCATAGATCTTCTAGTGTCAACATCTCCAGCATAATCGCTATCTGAATAGTCTGTTACTAAACATTTTGTATCACCTCCATAAAATGAGACCAACATCAGACGTACCTTTGAGATACCGAAAAATTCTCTTCACAGCTTGCCAATGCTCCTTTCCAGGCTCACCCATAAACCTGCTGACAACACTAACAACATGTGCAAGATCAGGCCTAGTGCAAACCATAACATACATCAAGCTTCCTACTACACTTGCATAGGGAACTCGAGACATGTACTCCTTCTCCTCAGCAAATTTAGGTGCAAACGCAGTAGACAAATGAATATTTGCAGCACTTGGAGTATCTATAGATTTTGATGTAGACATACCAAACCTGGACAATATTTTCTGAATGTAACCTTTCTGTGATAAGAAAAGCTTCTTCTGACTTCTATCCCTGTAAATCTCCATTCCCAGAATTTTCCAAGCTGCTCCCAAATCCTTCATCTCAAACTCTGCACTGAGAAGACCCTTCAACTTCTGGATATCTGACTTGTTTTCTGCAGCTATCAACATATCATCTGCATACAGAACTAGATAAATGAGAGAATCATTTGTTACCTTGTTGTAATAGACACAACAATCATACGGACTCCTGATGTAGCCTATCTCTATCATATAGCTATCAAATCTCTTGTACCACCGTCTAGGAGACTACTTTAGTCCAAACAAGGACTTCTTCAACTTGCAAACATAGTCTTCTTTTCCAGGAACTTGGAAACCATCTGGCTGAGTCATGTATATCTCTTCTTCCAATTCTCCATATAGAAAATCTGTCTTCACATCTAGTTGTTCAAGCTCCAGATTCTGATGTGCAACTATGGCTAGTAACACCCTGATAGAAGTATGTCTGACCACTGGCGAGAAAATCTCATTGTAATCTACTCCATCTTTCTGATGAAACCCTCTTGCAACTACTCGAGCTTTATACTTAATGCCCTCAGCAGGTGACAACCCTTCTTTCTTCTTGAACACCCATTTACAAGTAATGATTTTTCTGCCCTGAGGTCGTTTGGCCAATTCCCAAGTCTGATTCCTCTGAAGTGACTCCATCTCATCTCCCATTGCAGCAAGTCATTGGGTTGACTCTGTACATGTAACTGCTTCCTTGTAGGTGGATGGCTCATGGGGATCCACCTCTTCAGCAACCTGTAGTGCATAAGCCACCATGTCCTCAAACCCATACCTCGTGGGAGCTTTCTCAAAGTTTGCTCTCCTAGATCGCTCATGAGTCAAACTATGCTGATTAACTACCATTGGTTCTGTTTCTGAATGTAAGTGTTGATCTTCTTGTTGTGGTTCACTCTCATCTTCAGTGACTTGTTGCTTCACCTGTCTCTCAACACTACAATTTTCTGATACTACAATAGACTTCACAGTAGGTAGGGCTGGCTCTGGTCCATTTCGGTTCGGTTTATATCTCAAACCGTGAACCAAACCAATGTTATACTTCGGTACGGTTCGGTTTTTTACTATTCAAGAGGCCAAACCGCAAACCAAACCACACCTACGGTTCGGTGCGGTTCGGTTTTTTTTTCGGTTTTATTTCAAATTGATAATTTTTCTTCTTATTATCATTATAGTGAAAAATGGTTATAGTTCACAAAGTTGCACATTTATTTACAACCTAATAAACAAGTTATACAACATTAGTATGCATATTGTGATTCCGATGACTAAAAGTCAAAAATTAAAATTCGACTGTCAGATATGATCATTATGTCGAAATATGTCTGTGGAAAAAAATTCAACTGGATCCGACAAAGTTAAGGGCTCGATCGAAACGGTCAACCATGATACGTCGTCACTTATCACACGGAAACACTCATATCTACCTCTATATTACGTATTTTTGTCAAACCTTCTACACAAAAAACACTCACGTAGAAGAGACGCAACCGCCCATATAAAAATTTTGGG